>JAQIWH010001177.1:0-34681 GCA_034695005.1 Cryptops parisi | reverse complement strand
ACCAAGAATCAGATGGCGAGACCAGCTCTTCAAAGTCTGTGAGAGGGTCTCTCTCAACAGCTGGGTCGATGTTTGTGTTGCGGCGGAGGATCGGACGAGATGGCGGTCCGTGCTGCGTGGGCTTGCCCACCGCGACCCCGGCGACCCGCTGGGATAAGCGGGCCCGAAAATGATGAAGTAGCCCATACAACAGCTTCTGTTCAAGTCGCACATTCTATTGAGTGGAGTTATTTCACTTCATATTTATACATCTTTAAATTCGTATTTAAATTAATTCGTATTTACCAACTAACTTAACGCCACTGCATAGTATGAGTGACTTGCAGCAAAGCTGTTGTAGGGGCACCTTTTCCTCTCTATTGTTGTATCAATTTTTATTTCGGTTGCATTGTTGGAAATAAATTAAACAAAAGTTATTCTAACTATAAATGGGATCGTAGCTACAACTTTCTAAATGTGACTTGATACCTACGACGCATTGTTTAAATTTATTAGAAGTTTTGTGAAAATTGATTTCAAAGTCAATGAAAAAGGCATAATTGGAAAACCCCTCGTACAATACTTGCCTGACACATTTGATTGTCACATGCTTTGTTTTCATAATATTTGGTTTTGTTTGTGTATCACGATAAAAGATTCACCCTGTATACTTTTTAAGTATATAAATAAACATATAAACGAAACTAGCAGCTTATGCAGTATTTTTTTGGCAACTTAGTACAGCATGTAGTATTGAATCTTCGCGGATAAAGTACTACATGGAGTACTGCTTCGTTTTATTTCTAGTGAATAGCCCGTCGAAAATGACGGGAAAGTTAGTTATTCATTTAGCTCGAATTGCTGCGCAATATTAGTTACAGTTAGTTTTTATTTTTTATTTCGTTTCGTTTCGATTGTTTCTATAAAAACATAACTGGTGAGGAGGAGGAGAAAGAGGAAGATTTTGCATTTTATAACAATTAGATAAACTGGTCACAAACATAACAAAACTAGTGAAAGGAGAATGTCCTTAACATGAGTTAAAACAATAAGTTGCGTAATTAAGACAAAAAAAAACATTTTTGACGGGCTATTTATTAGTATATACCGTACATATATCATATACATGTATAATATATAGGCCTACATGAATCAAGTTTCTGTTTTCTAGTTTCTTATATCCACAGCAGTATTTTTTCGATCCCTAAACTGACCCCTTTTAGTCTCCTTCAAGAATATTGGAGAAAAAAAAGATTTAAAATATGAAGGAAAAAAAGCACCGGAAAATGCCCTAAAACCCAATATCGAAACTTAGTTTTGTTCCATAATAATTTTGTTGCGGCTGGTGCTGTTCGACCCCTTTTAAAACTTTTTTCTTTAAAAATTCGATAAAATCTCATTATCTTATAAAACCCTAGTGTTTACAAATTTATCGGAAGGCACAAATGCATTAAAAAAAAAGATGTTTTTTTTTTAACAAAAATTATAGTTTGTAAAAAATTGAACCAAAAATTGACACGAAAAATACTTTTTTGTGCATTATTAAAATGTCAAAATGTGACATACAGGTATGTCACTCGTATTGATGATTTAAAAAAAAATTGGCACAAACTCGAAAATATGATTTAAAACCAGCCAAATAAATTGAAAAAAAATTCGAAACATATACAGGGTGTCCCATAACTTAGACAACCATACATTTTTACATCTAAATCTTCATCTTAAAAATGCCTTTGAGTTGAACGCCACATGTTTAAACATTTTAATAACAGAAGCCTGGTGTAAAATAGTTAAGTGACATTTTTACAGTTTCGAGGAAAATACATTTAAAAATCTGAACTTGCCTTGTGGGCTAATTCACACTTTTTGCATTGATATCTTTGCACATGTTTTATTTCTCAAAATTATGCATTAGGAAGATCGAATTACACCTAACACGTTCTAAAATGTTTCTATGTCATTTTTTGGTGTTACTGGGTGTTTAAGGTGTTACTTGACACCTTTTTACATCAGGACTTTAAATTGTTTTTGGTGTACGGTTTATTAGGTTTTTTATTGTAGCAATATATGATGATATTTGGTTCTCAAGGACTGTTCTCAATGCATTCAAAATTAAAGGAAAAGTTAAAGCTGAATCAAAGATTTTATTTAGTATTTATCGCTTATTTAAAGAGCAAGTATTTGATTATAATCAAATATATTCTTTTAAAAAATATATAATAACACTAAAAGTAGTTTTTCGTGGTGATTCGTATAAGTAGTGGTAAAAAGAGTTGAAGTTTAATATTGAGTGTCTCTAAGACTAGAATTCATTGATTCACGAATTTTTAATAATCATAATGACATTTTTTCAATATGTTATAATGGAGATATGTAAGGTTCAATATGTTTTCAATATGTTATGTGACTTGTGGAACACGATATAAAACAGATTCGCCAACAAACTAATTTGTTAAAAACAAATTGTTAGCCAATGGCTATCCAGGTGGCAACCACGCATTCACACGCGTGGCCATGGAAACATTTGGTGAGCGCAACCAGGCAACCACTGTTGCCAAATATAATACTGGGTGATTCAGAACAGTTATTTCTAATTTTCAAAGGTGATATGGGGGCATGTAATGAAACATTTCAAACTACAGTCCGGAAATACTTCCGTAATGAGATACAACGAAATTACAGAAACGAAACCTCCATATATGGTACTCTAAATGTAGAATAAAATGTTTTGGTTTATTTCTAGCGAGTATACTGATAATTATTACCATCCGAATCAACGTATTAGCAATACGTCATAAAACATTTACCAATTTCGTTGTATCTCACTACGGAAGTGTTTCTGGACTATGGTTTATGGTTAAAAGATGGTTGTTGCCATTTATCACCTATGAAAGTTAGAAATGATTATTCTGAAGCACCCTGTATAGAGATGAGATAATTGGTTTCAAACATTTTAATTCTTTTTTCTTGGCGTTTCACTACAAAAATAAATTAACGAGCTGCTTAAAAAGGACTGAATCTTTGTTAAATCCTAATTAATTAAGACACTACGCCACAAGACTTTAGCAACCACTTCTATTCATTAGTCCTTCACCAAAACCTTTCATCTTTAACACAAAAAAAAACAACCAACTAACAACCAACTTTGGAAACTCGAATACCACAAATCTCAAAAAAAAAAGAAAAACAACTAACAAATCTATAAAAATACAAAATATAAAACAAAACCGCCAACTTTGGTGGTCAAAGTAATCACCGTATGAGTGAATTGGCATTTCTTCACCACTCATCTGTTCACTTTTGTTTTTTTTCCTTCATCCCATCTTATTTCTTGTCCCTTATTCCCCGAACTTGTCGTCACCCATTCTCTCCAGTGACCACTACCACTACACGTGTGTCCCGAGAGAACTTGCCACCCCCACACCCCCTTTTCATCCCCCATAATCCTCAGCTAATGGTGTTGGGTGCATTAGCCGCATCTACACAGTGGTGACGTCGGTCAGGATTAACGAGTGACACGCTCGCGTCGTTTCGAATTAGTGGCAAATTGCTTCGTCCCCGCTCCTTCCCCCTTTCATCCCCCTATCCCCTGAGCGAATCGGCAGTAAACTTGAGGGATCCCTAAATGGATACACTTTCTTCTATGTCTTCGTTGTCGTCCTCTTCACAAACAGACCACACGACACAAGGTTGTCAGCTCCAAATGCGCAAGCTCTTTGGCCAACTTGTTTGCTGCGCAACAACAACAAAACGGCGCCAATTCTCACGTCAATTTCTGTCACCAACAACTATTGTCCATCAATTTTCCCCAAATTAAGTAGAAAATAATTTGGTATTTTTTTTTGTTATGTATTAAGTTACTGCACATGTCTTGTGGTGGAGTTTATACAATTCACAAACTTTATGTATTTTATATTAAACGGCACATTCGTCATCAAAGATAATATGTTGTGATTCTATGGTTGATGAAAATATTAATAACGCGGTACGAATTGAATTGATTGAAGGCGTTGGTGCAAAAAGGTGGTTACATTTGATCATTTACACTACACTAGTGCTTGCTTTTCTGTGTACGGGCCACTTAACATTTATTGCACAAATATCTCTGCATATACAGGATTCGAAAGGCTGTTATAATTAAAATGTTGAGTTTTGGATATACTGTAATAGCACTTGCATAGGGCTTTTTACAATGGTGATATTTCAATTCACTTCGCATTGTTACAAGTCGGAAATCGCATTGTTACATTGAAAACTAAAAGTCGTAGCGACCAAGCCATATTTAGAAAGTTTTATTTCAAACGATGCAACAAAAAAATTGAAACAATAACCTCCTCCTAGAAGCTTAGAGTAGATCACCTGTGTAATGCAAGGTAGCGATACACTGCCCTGTAATCCACACCACATTGGAACAACGGTTGCTTGCAACATTGTTGTGGCAAGTGAGATGACATGTACATAACTACACAATGTTTTCAATATAGCCACCCCCATAACAACAAGTCTGAAGCCGCTTGTACAGTTGACAGACATCGTGTCCACACTTGTCTCTTTGTACCCACTTACCACTACAATGTTGCAACATGCCATCTCACGCCCCACAACAATATTGCAACTGGTGTTTTAATGTGGTGTGTTATCTAACGATATAATTTGCTTGGTCTGTAAGTTTGTATGTTTGTATGTCTAACACCGAAATCAGAACAAAATGTTGCAGGTGCAGCTGCAAAATATTGCAGGTGCAGCTCCAGCGGCTCAATTATTATTCAAATATACTACACTAGAATGACCTCATGTTGCTAGGAAACATAATACTATTATTTTTACAGCAAAATTGCTATTATTTAAAGGCTATTATAGTAGACTAGACTAGCACTTTAAAATACTGCTTAATAACAACACCCGTGCTTCTGCACGGGTTAACTCCTAATGGATTATGATAAACGTTGTATTGCAGTACAGTGTATCACTACCTTGCACTACACAGGTGATGGATCTACTCTAAGCGTCTAGGAGGTCTACATTTTTATTTTGGTTGTATTGTTGAAAAAAAAATAGTTAATAAAACGGTGAATTCTGACTAAATGGACCCTTGGTTACATACAACTTTCTAAATATGATTTGGTAGCTACGAGTCTTTTATTCCAATGTAACAATGCAATTTCTGATAGGTAATAATGCGAGGTCAATGAAAATACCACCATACTGTAAAGAGCCTTATGTAGGTGCTATTTGGGAATGATTTAAAAATCAAAAATGATTTTGACCTTAAATCAAAGTGTATACAATGATTTTGATTTGAAATCAAATAAAAAATGTTTTTTTCCAACTCGTACTATTATATCTAAAACCCAACGTTTTCATATAATAATAGTTTTTCAAATCATCCTATATAACTGTGCTATTGATTCACCTGTATATTGTTGTTTTGTTCAAACTTATGCGTTAAAACCTCTTGACACGCATTTTTTCGGGTGGCAAGTGGAGCAATATGTGAACAAGTATGGCTTTTTGCCCAATCAATGAAAACTGGTTGGTAAAACGCTGACGTCATAGTTGTCCACGAATTGCTTGAATTGTCACACCAAACATTTGCGTGTCAGGCGACCTTTAGGAAGATACATCTGCACCTGACACCTTCGAAAATGCGCGTAGTCATCTAACAATATAATTATTTGCTTGGTCTCCATGTTTGTTTGTTTGTTTGCATGTTTATATGTCTGTCACACCAAAATATTTTTGCATGCAAGGCTGCTCAATTATTACTCTCAGTATGATACACTAGAATGACGTCATGTTGCCAGGCAACATGATCGAAAATGTTTCCGTCATTGTTGACGGGCATATATATAATTTCTTGATAAAAAATATCACTTATCACCTTTTTGCACCAGTGCCTTCAATTGAAACCAGCAAGAATATTTTCCAACTTCAAAACCACCATTTCACTTATTCGAAAAACAAATAAACAAGAAATGAAACTCTGTTATTTTACTTTTTCAAAACGATATCGTTTGTTTACCAAACTCTTCTCGAGAGAAAATAGCTACTTCGCGAATCTCAAACTCTTTTTCTTTAATAATAAGGAAAATAAACGACACCTGCAGGTGTTGTTAAGTAGCTGAACCGCTCATATTGCACTCTTAATACTAGCAGTAGTAATGTATTTATTTATTTTTGGAGTTGCAAAACACGTCACTATTTCTGTTCTTATTTCTTCTTTAAAAACCAAAAGTAAAACAAAGAGACGGCAAAATGTGCAGAGCGAAGCCAGGCGAGGCATAACAATGTGACCAATTTATCTAATTATACAATCCTGCCCAGTGGCAAATACATACTCAATCGAACAACACGCAATGTTTTAATTACATCCACAGGCAACATTGGATAGGAATTCGATTACGGCTTCCAATAAAAGAGCAATTAATCGAAATGAAATCTTGTAATTTGCGAATCCTCATTTTGTAACTAATCCTACCAAGTACAAACCATCGAAATGTAAAATAAATATATAGGAGGCGTACAGGATATGGATACATGTATCTTTCCATGTCTATATAAAGGAAAGTCATTTCTTGATTTTAAAGTGAAGGAAAAATAAGAGAAATCAATTATAATATAAATGTTTGAAGGAATTGGAGTATTTTATAAAGTTATTTGCGAAATATATTTTTCAAATGACTCGCGTTGACATATATGTGCTTTTGCATAATTGCAGTATGGTGTGGTTCAAAAGAGCCTACATTTCTTACGTTGAATACTTTTTGCTACTGTCTGAACAATGTTTTTCAAGTAAATCGCAACAATTTTAATAAGCGTATATTGTGACATTTTCAAAGGTAAGTAGGTATTTATGGTTTAAGGACTGCACCGATTTCTGTTAAAGTATGTCATTTGGTCGTCACATGAACTTTATTTGAAAAATACCCGAACAATGATGAAATGAATGTGAAAGTAATGGAACAGAGTTTTAAGATTCAGAAAGGAACGGAAGTACCCCGAGAAAATCTGCCCCCGCGGTGTTAGACATTTTAAAAACTCACGTTTGTACTTCACGTTGCACAAAAAAAGCCAAAACAAGTTCACTCCAATATATATTCGGATTCAAAATCGTGGAGGAACTTTTGTACCACCCTTTACGTATGAACAACGCGTATACACAGTATAGTGAATATGTGAAAAACACAAACATTTCCATCTAACGAGCACTAGAAGAATTTCGCATTATAGTATAGAGAAATGGCATGTATGGAACTTGTATTAAACCGAGAACTACCTTACTTCTAAAACGTTATTTGAAAACCGCAAATTTTTGTGCTGTTAACCAAATTAAAAGTCATTTGATCGTATGTAAATTAGTTTCAAACGTGAAACCAACACTCGTCTCTATTTTTAACGCTCATTAGCAACGTAGCTCGAAACTTAGCAACTAGTAATTAATCATCACAATCCACTATTACAGCCACACCAACATAAAAACAAACCTATAAATAAAACCATTTATAACAATTTTGGGTACTTTCCGATTAGAGCAGGTCCAGTCCGTTGTTGCTATTTGCTTGTACTTGGTTATGGGTTTATTTTGCAAGTTAGGTTGAGAAAAACAAAGAAACGTATTGAATGTATGATTTTGTTTTGTTTCCCTAACCTAACCTGCAAAATGAACCCATGCTACTGCTAGTCACTAATCTCAGTAAACGTTCCTTATTTTAAAAATTATCGTGTTCAGCACTTACCTTGTCTTTTATTTTCATCGTCTTACGAAACTGTTTCACCTATTGATTGTAGGAAACTTTGATTCCTGAATTGAACGAAGGGTCCCTGGTTCGATTCAGGCTAGAAGACAAGGATTTTTCAATCCTTGCTTTTTGTAACATTTTCTCAGCTATCCAATTCCACAACACTGTACATTCACACTAACCATAAACATCAGGAACAGTTCACTTAATAATATTAGTGGATCCAATTAAAGAACTGTTTCGCAAAAAAAGGTATTTAAATTTGGTGGCCTTGAAGCTGTAGTTCAGCATATGTTTTTTCAGTACAATTCATATGGACTCATCCACAGTAACTATCTCTATATTTTTTTTGGTAAAAATACTTGTTTCTGAATTATTATTTTATTTAATTATTTATTTTTCGTATAATTGAATAATGTATTATTTGATTGGAAAGCTACATAAATTATAGCATACTTGTTGTAGTAGTTTTTTGAATATATTTTTCTTTGGTCGCATTTAGTTTTTTTCCCTGTAAGAACTTATAGATAAGAAACAATAGACCACACGACACGACCCTTGTTATAAAAACTCGTTGTACGAACATTTCACCCTGTCAAGTGCCTAATTCTTGCAAAATTCTTGATCTTTCTTTTAACAAACATTCTGCTTTGCAATACAATAAAATGTTTGTAAATTAGTTCATGGTTGCATTAATTAGCATTTTTAGTTCATCCTAGGGCATCTTAATTTCTGTAGAATGGATAGGTTATGAAAATATATATTTGAATTTGTCAATTATCTTAATAAGAATCTTAACAAGAATAGTCCAGCTATATGTGTGTGTGTGTGTTAGTGTGTAACAGTAAAGAACGCCCTCAAGACATTGTACTGTTTGTCACTAGATGGAGTTGGTTGGTTGGTTTCAATTTCCACTGGTTGGTTTCACTTGAATCTTAGGCCGGGTGCAAACATGCCCGATGGCATATGATCCCGTCGGGTCCGACGTGAATTTGCTGGACGTCATTGGTTGCTCATTGGATCATCCAATCACCATCCGGCAAATTCATGTCCAACTCGACGGGAACGTATGCATGTTTGCGACCAGCCTAAAGTGTTTATTACTATTTCAGAATTCCTATTTCATGCTCCCGTGTTACAGCACGGGTCTATCGGGTCTTTCGATTATAGTCAGGATATCTTGACCTATCTATCCTTAGTGATTAAGATGGACCATACCAAACGGTCAACTAAACTGCTAACTAAAACAACTCTGAATTAGTTCACATAATGAAGGTAGATAACACAAATGATTATTAGAATGTAGGAAACAAAATCAAAGAAAAAAAAGTCAACAACAAGACAAAGGAACCAAAATATAAAAAAGACGTCAAAAATAAGTAAAAACCGAAAAACAAGTTAAGAAATTTTTACGTCGTTTTTCGTTTCGTCTTGTTTTTGACTTTTTTTCCTTTGACCTGCTATATAAGCGATATAGCAGGTCAAATCAATCGATTATTATATAAGCCATATATTTTGTTATATAATTGAATCGTGTTTTTTTAAACGGGACTTAAGTCCTGTTTGGCAGATTTTCAGTAAACACTAAAAACTCACAGCTAAAACTGGAAAACAGTTTTCAAATAATGTAAATAAATTTGCCGATACTGTAAATTAAAACAAAAGCAACTCTTAGCCAGTTTTAACGAGCATCAAAGTTGTTGGACTTGTCTCAACCCAATCACTACAAAAGCCTCCTGTTTTTTGTAGTTACATAATTTTATGTATGGCAACTCGGGCAATTTGTTGCCAACTGTGACGTAGGTTTTTTCCCAACAAATGAAAGCTGATTGGCAAGAAGCTGACGTCCATCACAGTTGTCCACAAACTGTTCTATAACTTACCGCACCAAAAATTGCGTTGTCATGGCTTCAAGAGTTGTCAAGTGATAGCCAGTAGACTTTGCATCACTAACGATGCTCGTTGTCAGAGCTTTGCTCGTTCTACGAAGAGCAATTTTGCTCTTAAACCCGCACGTTGTGTGAAATATAGAGGATGCTCGACTATACTATACTTATAAAAAAAAATTATAATGAAATATAAGCCTATTCCAAAAATATCAAATTTTACAATTCTCCACCCTGAATAACATGACATGAACAGCAGATACGCGAGAAAAAAAATGTAAACAAATTGAAAAACTAAAACAAATTTTTTTTTAAAATGCCTCCTTAAATATATCAAAAAAACTATTCAAGTACTTTTTGAATTTAAGTAATATTTGAATAAAAAGTTTGACATGAAAATGGTCGCAAATGTCAAAATATAACATACATTGGAATTCATTTGGGAAATTCTATTAATTAAACAGTAAATACTTTTTGAAACTTCAGGATATTGTAGTTGGTCTACCCGTTTAAGACGGTGGTTGTTTTGGTCCGTAGAAAAACATACTGTGTTTATTTCATTGTAATATCTAATAATTTTATTCATAAAATATGACTCATTTTAGCAAAAAAATTTTGTTTTCAACAAGTCATAATAAAAAAAAATTAGCAGAGCTGTTTGACATTATATTTGCTTGGAGTTATGCACCCCTAGTAACAAAAATTTATAATCCAATTATTCTAAAAAATAAATAAAATAAATATTAATTTCAGGGAATTACATTCCATCATGTGATGAGGATGGGTACTACAAGAGTACACAATGTCATGGTAGCGTTGGACTGTGTTGGTGCGTTGACAAACATGGAGTTGAGTACGCCAACACAAGAACAAGGGGAAAACCAGATTGCGGTAAATCAATCACGTTAGACTGACTAACATCGTTAACAGCAAAATATGGAAACTAATGACAAAACTGTCTTGTTTCAGATTCCATCATCGGAAACAGCAGATCGAGCATAGAAGAAACCGAGGACGAAGATGACGAAGACAGCATGATAGAAGGATCAGCTGATCAACCGCTCGACATCTGATCATTTTCCGCTAAAACAAATACTAGCTGAAAAATGAACTGTACTGGTGTGTTTGTACCACTCCAAATGAGTTTTGTACTATCTGTTGTCCTAAACTAAACTAAAATTATTGGATTCTCACATTCAAACTTAATGTCGGTACGTACCATGCAGTATCCTAAGCACAGTTTCACCTTCAGTTGATTGATCACGAGAACACAAATTCGTATTAACGTGATGTCGACTCTCGGATTGTAACCAAAAAGCAAACAATATTGTGCAAAAAAAAATTTAAGCCTCTAGTTTTTTTCGAGAATCCATCTGTGCGGTGCTTGCATACTCAAAACTCCAGACCAAAAAAATAAAAAGGTAACTATTACTATAATTAAAAATACTCTAAAATAAATATAAGAAAAAATCCATAGTATGTGATGGCCATGAACTTATGTTGAAGTGTCCCAAAGAAACAAGCAGATTTTTCTGTACATATTTCACATAGTGTGCATTGATGAAATCTTTTCCAATGTTATATATATAGCATTCCGTTTCTGTGGGAAGTAAACTATTCACTTACTTTCCGACCGGGGTGGGGAAAAAATGGCTTTAAAAACAATATATATATATATATATATATATATATATAATAATAATTTTAAACAAATTGCATTTATTTCCACTACCAATTTTCTATATGACAAGAAAAAAATCGTCTATTTAAACCTGAGCAGCAACAAATTTTCCACCTGTTCTCTACATTTATTATAGACCGATGAAACGAAAAAGAAACCCCCCCCCCAAAAAAAAACAAGGTGGGTGAGCTAGGATAAAATTAACAATTTTCAATCGATATTGTAATCTTGAGAACTCATCAACTGTTTTAGATCTATGTCGATTACCTAGCTTTTTGCTTTTGTTGCACTTTATGGCAGTAATTCTAACCTTCGAATAATATTCTTCACAATTCACGAATAACGTGTAGATTGTGTTGTTTTTTTTTTTGTCGACAAACACACGGCCAATGAAACAAAACATTCCTTACATCAATAGCCTCTAATAGGTTACCTCGAATAATTTCAATGTTTATTGTGTGATAATAAAAAAATATTCTTTTGTAATGTTATTTTTTTTTGTTGAGTATACTCGAGGCCATTGATGATTTTGGATCTGGAAATTAGGTGAATCTAGCCAACGACCCCAGATTATACTTTTAGTCATCAGCTTTTACTGCTTTGTATTATTACATACTGCTTTAAATTCTAAAAAACTAAGATCTCTGTGGAATTAATGTAACCATATTTAAAAAAAAAAATAAAAGAGTAGATTTATCTATAATTTCCTCTCTGATATATCAAACAAAACACAACACAACTGAAAACCATAAACATCCTATTGATAACATGTACTATACAGGGTATCCACCATGAGATGTCAACATTTAGAAATTCCATTAATAATAGTAATAATAATAATAATAATAATGATTCAGATTTGTGAATCTGTACTGAAAGCTTAAGCCTCACCCATCTCACAGCATCATGAAGACCTCACTACTCACATTTTGTGTCATAGTGCAAAGGTGTTATCTATCGTCACAAGATGGAGTTGGTTGGTTGGAATATTGTAATAATAACACCCTTCCTGTGCTATAGCATGGGCTAACTACTTGTTTTTCATGTCAGATTATACGAATGTGATGCTTGATGAAATGGAAGCAAAAACTCAAATTAGGAATTTTGTACTGCGTATCAGAGCTGCAGTGGCGCTGCAGTCAGTCATTTTCCAAAATGGTGACCAAGCACAGGCTGTGTGATGGTATGCAGCTCACATGCGGGAATGTTGCAAAACACTTGACACGAGGTAGGACTACGCCTAGATATTTTTCGTGCACCAAAGGCACCCTTGTGGAGGTGCACTCTCGAGCTATTATTTTTATGAAACACAAATAGCTTCACTATCATTTCTATATTCAGTTATGATTATGTACATATTTACCTTCAAACCTTGTATCATTCAAATGTTGACGTCTCATGATGGACACTCATAAGTGTCCATCATATTTGATATCTTAAACAAATTCTACCATATTTGGATTGTAGGAACAAAAGTCAAAGAAACAGAAGTAAAAAACAAATACAAAAAAAAAATAAAAGGAATAAAAAGTCAAAGAACTAAGTCAACACAAAATAAAAAGTACAAGAGATAAAATTAACACAACATAAAAATGTAGTTAATGCAAGAATTGCTAACTAACTTAAACCAGAGACAAGCCGTGGCTAGTCGTTAACAGACACGTACTCAATTTTATTTGATTTTTTTTTTCATTTGTTGTCATTTTATTATTTCATTTTTTGTCGACTTAGTTTATTGACTTTTTTTGCTTTTAATTTTTTTTTGTTGAAGTCTTTTTTGACTTTTGTTTCCTTGTATTTGTTTTGACATTTGTTCCCACAATCACTGTAGACTCAACTTACCATAAACATCGTTACATTACAACACAAAAACCATGAAAACTGCATAAGTAGTAAAAATCACACTCTACATGCATTCCTGATAGTTTAATACCGAAAATTGACATATAACGATATACAGGTTAATCGACTCTTTTTACAAAAAATATATGACTGCAAAAATACTACTGTATATTAAGTATGCTTAGTAGAATCTCATTTAGAAATATCAGCAAATTTTTATTTTTCATCAAATTTCATCAAAAAATAAAAATTGAGCGGACGCTGCAAATATTAACAACAACAAAATTAATAAAATAAAAATTACATAAACTATTTAAGAAATGCAATAAACTTAAAGAGAGAAATTCGTACCTGTCACCGGAATGAATATATTCAAAAGCTTTATCAAGAGTTTCGTTTTTGTCCTTGCGAAACTCGTACTGCACGAACTCGTCCACTTTAAGTTTCTTATTCATATATGCATCCACCAGTTTTGGAACGCTATCTCTACTCTTCCACCCTATGAATACATCAATCTTAATTCCGAATAATTTCATTTTTTAAATATAAACACGACAAAAGTCAAACCAAATCAAAAATCATCTGTACCCCCAAAGGCCGAGCCCATCCAGGTTCTTCCAGTGACAAGTTGAAACGGGCGCGTGGATATTTCCTGCCCACCTCCCGCAACACCGATAATAACAGATTTTCCCCATCCTTTGTGGCAAGCTTCCAGTGCCGCTCTCTGTAATTAATTTCAATGCAAACGCACCAATTTTGTGTACAACAGCGAATTAAGAAAAATGCAATGATCCTTCCTGTAATTCGAGACGCCTTAACCACACAAAACAAAAAAATGGACTCACCATAACTTTAACGTTGCCAATGCATTCGAACGTGTAGTCTAATCCTCCGTCAGTCATTTCCACCAAAACCTCTTGAATTGGTTTTTCGTGTTTACTTGGATTGACAAATTCCGTGCAACCAAATTGCATAGCTGGAAAAATCAATAGCACAACTATTTCAACAACTCAATCGCTTAAAGCTACGGTGCACTTCATCACCATTAATCTACCGTCACGAGCACATGGGGAACGCCATCCATTAAGAGATTTTTAGGAACGTTCCTCAGGGTAATAGTTTCACATACGATGTAAGATTTTGAGAAAAGGCTTAAAGACTGGTCTATCTGTGTTTCAAATCCATTAATCAGATTATTAATGAGGAGGTCGATTATTATCAACTTTTAATTATGTGAATTACATTTAAAAATTCGAAACAACCAGACAATAGTCACTTTGTTCGCAGTTCAATCACAGGCTGAGGCAAGAATTTCTTTCTTCACTGTTTTGTATTCAAAATTACAACTTTTGGTTGTTTGTATAATTGAGGAGCTGGGTGGAATAATGTTGTAACGCAAAAAATGTAGTTTTGAAAAAAAGAGCAAAAACTTCTGGCACCTTCAAATTAAAAGATTAAAAAAAATTCCTGTCACCTGTATATTTATAGAAGAAAATTGAACAGGTTTTGCAAAAAAATCTTGTTACATCAGTTGACAAGCCTCAAGTTACAGACTAATTTAAAAATGCAATTACACCATTATTCCAAATATCATGCTAATTTATAAATGCATTTACGCCGTTATTCCAAAGATCAGTATCTTTTCGATTGTTTTGGAAGGGAAGCAAGCAAGTGAAACAACCAGAAAGTGAAACGACAAAAAGAAAAATCACAAAAACATTTCATCTTTACAATAGTCGCGTTCCATATTCTTACTCCAAAAAGTCTGAAAGTGCAAATTATATGCAACCCGATGTGTTATAGACTGGTCTAAAACGATTCAATATATGCATTTTAAAGAATAACGAATTAAGTGGGTTTACGCCATTTTTCCACCCAACTCATTTAAAAATTCAAAACATCAGACAATAAACAGTTTAATCTCAGTTCAATCCCAGGCTGAGGCAACAACTTTTTTCTTGTTTTGTATTCAAAATTATTAACTATTATTTAGTGGTTTGAATAATTATAATTATTACAAAACTTTATCTTTAAACATAATGCTATATGGAAACTTCATATCACTTAAAATTAGAACAGCAGAAAAAAGTAACGTTAACACCAATACAATTTTTTTAAAAATCGAGAAGCTAGTTACACATAGTCATTCAGTGATAATTAACGACCAAGTTAACTATTAATGCAATAAACAAGGTAAGATATGATATTAATGAATAAGTTAAAATATTGAATTTCTCTAAATTAACCTCTTTTTTTTTTTTTAAACATATTATAAATTATTTGTGATTGTCAATTTTTAAATTTGTTCAGGTGTACTAAGTACGTGGTGCCCACCATGAGATGTCAACAATTCAATCGCATACACTTTGAAGCTGAATATGTAGATGACCATAACTAAATATAGAAATAATAGTGGATCTATTTGAATCTCATAAAAAAACTACTTCAGTGCAACTCAATTATGAGTGCCTTTGGTGGCGCAAGGAATGTCTAGCAGGTAATCTAACTCACACCATGTGTTCACCGATTGTATGGTGGTATGCAGAAATAACATTCCCCCATGTGACCCACATGGAGGAATGTTATTTCTGCATACCACCATACCATCGGTCACTTGTAGTCGCCATTTTAAAAAATGACTGATTGCAGTACCACTGCAGCTATGACATGCACTACAAAATTCTCACATGAACCTTTTGAGTTTCTGCTTCCGTTCTACCAAGCATCACATTTGTACAACTTGATACAAAAAAATAATGAGCCTTTTCAAATGTTGACAACTTATGATGGACACACTGTATATATAATACATGTTATCTAAAAGATGCAGATAAGTGCGATTCTTTACTGTACCTATATCACGCTTAGAATCTTTAAGGTCAATTCCAATGATGCGTTTGGCTCCAATTTCTTTGCAACCCATGACAACAGCTAAGCCCACACATCCAAGACCAAACACTGCAACCGTTGATCCAGGTTCGACCTTTGCTGTATTCAGTGCAGCACCATAACCAGTCGAGATTCCACATCCCAATAGCCCAACACGGTTTAAGGAAGCGTTCGGATTAATCTGCAAAAACAATCGACTGAATTTACAAACGCTTTGCCTCAATTAAAAAGCATGATATTTTTAAACAACAAATTTTTACCTTGCACACAGAAATTTCAGCTACAACAGTATAATTGCTGAACGTTGAACATCCCATGAAATGGTACAGAGGTTTTCCTTTGCATGTGAAACGAGTTGTGCCATCAGGCATAACACCCTTACCTTGTGTATTCCTAAAAAATTAAATCCTACTTAACAACATATCATGATAGTCAAGTGATATTAAAATCTGCTTTATAGGGTGTTCCTAAAAGGTGTAGTCAAGTTTTTACCACACATGCTACGCATCAAAACAACGCAATAAAGTCCATATGAACATGGTTCCAGAGATGCTTCCCTTTTGAGATAACACAGAGTGAAGTCATGTAAATGCATAAACCTATTGTCTCATAATTACTGTAGGTATGCAAATACGGGAATAAAAGTTCATGTTAATATCGACTTTTTGCTTTGATTTGGTGTGTAGCATCTGTGGTTAAAATTTGACTAGACCTTTTAGGAATACCCTGTATGAACACACAAAAAAAATCCAAATTAAAAAGTCACCTAATTTTTCCACAAAGGTTGGTCTTAGAATTGAGACAAAATTTGCATTCAAAACACTGTGGAATGTAGAGAGGAATGACATGGTCGCCTACCCATTCAAAAACATGAAAAGTTAATGCACTTCGTAGAACTTAAAAATTTTAAAAACGTTTGCATCATCAATTTTTGACGAACCTGGTGCAACAGACGTCACACCACTTCCGACACTTTCCACAATGCCAGCGCCTTCGTGTCCCAAAATGCATGGGAAATTTCCTTCCGGATCCAATCCGTCCAACGTGTAAGCATCTGTGTGACAAACTCCAGTTGCTATTATCTGGAATATTATTGATAATAAGTGAAAATGTTTTGAAGAGTTTTCCATGTTATCTTATAGTAAATAAACCAACCTTAATTCGAACTTCTCCGGCTTTTGGTGGATCAACAATGACATCCTCAAACACTAATGGTTTGCCTGGTTCCCATGCAACTGCAGCAGTGCAAGTGATTGGCTAGAAAATTTCAAATTGTTCAAGTAAATATAATAGAACGTCGATTATCCGAACATCAATAGTAACTTGCAAAACAGTGAAGTTAATTCAACTAAGTAAAAGTGATCATGTTTTTTTTTTAATCAAACAACCTAGCCGAATGTGATCGCATAAAATGCATTTTACTAAAATTTTTGTGGTGTTAAAACTGGATAACATTGGGATGTGCATGTATATTTACACACATTATTAGTCACGCGATAATATTCCTTATAGCCACAAAAAAAAAGTATAAGCAAATAAAACATGTACAATGAAAACTGCGTTTTAAGAATAAGCTTTATATATATACTGTAACCAGATGTCACCCTATGTGTCTCAACTTACACCCTCACAGGCAACTAACAAGTGAAATTAATATAAAGCCTAAAAAGATCAAAAAACTCGAACCACTGGATTAATAATTGATTGCGAACAGAACAATAAATTCAATATATAATTAGATACATTTTATATACACCACCTACTAATTCAAGAACATTAGGAATATACTGCATTTTTATTTCAATCAAGTCAACTGAAAATATATATATATATATTTACGAAAATAATAAAGTATTTTAATTATGTAAAAAAAAAAAATAATTATACTTTTAAACTAAAATTTGACACAAAATAATTCAGAGCAGAACTTTGTCCAGTTGTTTTTATTACAAAAAAACATAGTAATTAAATCCAAATAAAATTAAGCAAACGTTGCAACTGAACTTTAATACATATACAAATGTTTGACACATTCTTAGAACTCACGAACTAATCTAAATTCGTGTTTAGATAAGTTTGAAAGACAAAAATGTGTCAATTTAGTGGTCAAGGTCATAGGACATTTCTTTGCAATCTTGAACTTTGATGAGCAACTGGTAGATCTAATTAGTGCCAAGTGAGGTTATGTGGTGTCATATGTCAGCTAAAGCGTATGTTTAAACATGGTTGGTTTAGACTTATTTTCTCATATTAGTTCAGCTTTTTTTTTTTTTTATAATAAATACAAATAGTTTCACTAGCTTAAAACAGACATTTAAGGTGCGTTCACTGGACACTTTTAGCGCGAAAACCGTCCAAAGTGAACGCGACCATAGATTCGAGTGTCAGATATTTATGACGTAATATTACCACAGCGGGCGTTAAATAGATTCATCGCCAAGAGCAACTCGCTGATCGTTTTTAACACACAAATATTATTTCATTAAATACAACAAATTCCATTCTAAGTTCATTAACGAGACAATTAATCACCTTTCCGGCAGTATCTCCACTGGCCATGGTCAATTAATGAATAACAAATAAAAGTTTTAACGAACCACTTTTAGCTCATCAACTCAACACGTTTAATAGCAAAGGAAATGGCAGCTCTTCAATACTGCTATACTGCATCGCTTAAAACCAATCAGAATCTTGGTTACGTTACGTCATTGATTGAAGCGGTGCAGTTTTCAAAAACCCTTTGCTGTTGGCTACAAGTTGCCGAAAGATGTCACAAAATGACAGTGTCCTTTAGCAAATTTTCATTTTCGATTTTACTCCACTGACAACCGAACCAAAATACATTAAATGTCAACAAAAGAAGCATTCGCAACGACCCATTGGTATTATTTTAACAATCATAATTAATAACATTCACTATAGTCAATCCTAAAAAATCGATCGTTAGTCAGCTATGCCACGTAAAAGTGCATCATAAATAAATGCATGCGTCGGTTACTAACTGGTGGTTTCTAATGTAATTTCCAAACATGTATTTTCATATAATCATATATATTTTTTATTAATAATCAGGTCATGTGCATTTGGAAAGAACAACTACGACAACTCAGCATGGCTCAAAGAAGAGCTTATTTGATTTTCATGTGCGGTTTGATAGCTATCATGTATCAAGTAGAAGTGAAAATTGATTATTGGACTAGTAATCATTATACCAGTGTTCAGACCACACAAGATGAATTATTTAGGTTCATCACGAACACCGATCGGGTGGAAAAGGCGAGTGTTTGCAATACATTATTATGAACTGGTTATTGGAATTATGATATCCTTTAAATGTGTGCAATTCATCTCAACATAGACATCTAACATACATCTAAACAAACTTTACAGTGGTTCATGTGGGTGTCGTACTTTCGAGCCGCTGATCAACGGCCTCTCGGACTTAACAAGAAATACGAAGCAGTCTATAAGCTGCCTTTGATCGGTACAAACTATCATTTGTGACAATCATAGTTTTTTTTTTAATTGAGTATTAAGACTGTTTTATTACACGTGCAGGAGAATACGCAATGATGTTCAACACTGTCGACTTTACGCCGAAGGAAAAAATCGTGCTCGAGAGCGACGAATTGTTTCAACCAAGAATCGAAATACAGCTTCGACAGAACAGGCCGACCGAAACTCGTATGTCGATGACTATCAGCTACAACAGATATAGCGTCTTGTTTAACGTAAGGACATTTCATAATGATGGTTCACTTCACAATCTACAAGGTGTTCCTAGATTGATCTAGTTAAACACACATAATTTTGATTTTAACCAGTTATGAATCTAAACAAAGCACACAACCTATATAAACATATCTCTCCAAATGCTTCCCTTGTGAGATAACAAAGGTGAAGTCACAAAGTGCATAGACCTATTGTTTCATAATCACTGTAGGCATGCAAATGAGTATGCATTTCCAGACCCGTGTTTATTTGGACATTTTGCTTTGTTTTGATGCGTAGCATCTGTGGTTAGAATTTGACTACACCTTTTAGGAACACACTGTATATCATCGGTGTCTAATTTATTTATTTTTTTACAGGTTTTTGTGCAACCCATACTGAGTTTGCTGACCAGCCAACAGATTCAACATTCTCTATTCTTAATTCGCATGTTCTTTCCTAACTGACGGCTAACAGACATGAAGACGGTTATCAATCTTCCACAGACCATGTAGTAGTACTTCAACAGCTGTGCTAGACTTATACCTGTGTTCATGTTGGATTTTGGAACAATTCATAATATTGATGCAGTAGCTGCATGTGATCGTTTCATCCACACCTGTGTGAAGCTTGCGTTTGACCGTTGCAATGAATATTGAATTCACGAATCATCACGATCCTACCAAAGATCATTTTTTTTCGCATTCACTTTTTCTCTTCATCCAATTTAAGAAATTAGGTGCATGTGTGCGTATATTATAGGAGCACAGAATGATTTCATATTTGTGTTGCCTTCTTAATCGCACACGATAAAACTTATTCTTACTCAGGTCGCCTTGTGATTGTAAATTATATTGATCTGTAGTATTTTGCCAGTTATGGAATTTTTTACAAACCCATAGTTTTTCTGGCATTTAGAGTGGTTTTTTATTTACCTTTATTTTTTCAAGTATCATATGAAGTAAAAATTTGCTAATAAATAAGTTTATGCCAACAAATTTTTGCTTGTTAACTGAAAAAAAATGCAGTTTTGAGAAAGATGGCAAAAACTTCTGGCACCTTCAAATTTAAGATTAAAAGAAAATTCTTGCTGACTGATATATTTATGGAAGGAACGTTAACAGGTTTTTCAAAAAAAAAATTCTTAACTTTAGTTGACAGGCCCACAAGTTACAGGCTAATTTAAAAATGCAGTTACGCTGTTATTCCAAATATTATGCTAATTTCTAAATTCATTTACACTGTATTTTAAAAGATAAGTATTTTTTCTATTGTTTTAAAAGCAAGTGAAAAAAACCAACAAGTTAAGCAACAAAAAAGAAAGAAATCACAAAATTTCAAATTTACAATAGTCTCATTTCATATTCTTACTCTAAAAAGTCCGAAAGTGGAAATTATATGCAACTCAATTTCTTTATGCTATAGATTGGTCTAAAACGAGTCAATATATTCAGTTTTAAGGAAAACGACATAAGTGCATTTACACCGTTTTTCTACCCAACTCAATTTAAATCGTTAAAATCTGACAAGTTTGTCAATTTTATCATCAATTTTGAACGTCATTTTCGATGACAAGCATTTTGTGTGGTTTTTATGTTTATTAATACTAAAAGTTTGTACTTTAATATTTTCTTTATATTTCACATTCAGTAGTGTTACATTTAATGCATTTTGTGGCCTAAATGGTTTGTGCAAGCCAACTTTTTTAGTTTTCATAAAACATATTGCAGAATCGCATAATAGCGAAATTTTTTGAAATTATTATTCAAAAAGTATCTGGGAAATTTTTCCGCATATTATAGTGAAATCGCATATACGGAACTCGCATAAATCGACGATTCCCCGTACAATACAATACTGTACATAGTTACCATAGCAACTACGTTGAGCGAGAAGAGTTGCCTGGAAACCAGGACATCCAAGTTGATCATCACGGAACAAGAACTTTTAGTCTGTGATCCTGTGACATCTACTGGGACTATGATGTAACGAACAGTTACATATTTGTAACTATCATTCGTAGTCGATAAAAGAACAGAATGAATGACCTAATCAGCTGATTGTCGAACAAATCAGCTGCTCGCAAATCTCAACTATCGACATCATTCGAAGATCGTTTCGAATCGAGATCGAACCTCCCGTTTCAATAGACAACATCATGGAAGCGCGTGAAAAAGTTCCCAAAGATGAAACCCTCAAGTTGAGAAAAAAATACATTGGGTAAGAAGTCAAGGTGTAAATTACACACCCATACAGTACTTTTTAAAAAAAACAACTATACTCTTTCTTGTGTTTATTTTTAATATTTAAAGAAAAAATTATGTATTACAGGCTAAATCTTTCAGTTAATTGAATGTCACTAAACGAGTTGGTCATATAAGTTGCTGCAGTTTACCTTTAAATTATGTCATTGATTCTGCATAATGTACACGTCACTTCATTTTTTAACTGCATACACTACTTGACAGTATACAAATTTAAACTTAGTGTTGCCATCATTATTTCGTATATAAAAAAATAATTCAATTTTGAGTTAAACCTTTTCCTGTTGACAGATCCGTTTTAATTTCTAAAATTAAAACCAAACACAAAATTTCTGTCCCACCTAGTACATTCATCTAAACTTAATATTTTTATTTATTTGTTAATTTTATTTATGTGCAAATAAATAAATATAAATTACAGTCCAACTACAGGACTACTAAAATGTACATTTATGTTTTTTGGCAAATACTTTAACTCAAGGTGCCACTTTGACTGCACTAAGTAGTGTGATAATGTGACGTTTTTTATGACATTAGTTTTATAGTTTATGTAGTTTTGTTTTATGTTTGTTTTTTCTTCTCTTTAAGTTCAAGTAAAACAAATATTTAAGTTATACAATATCCTTTTTTTCGTATTATCATAAAATTCGTATTACAAATTTTGCTTATCATAAAAATCATATACATACATACATAGAGATAATATTTTAAGTCAAAGTTGTATTTAATTTATTTTTTAAATTTATAAATTTCGGTTTAATTTGGTTACATTTTGTTATCGTTACATCACCTGACCTCAGACTGCATTAATTAAAATTTCACCGACTGGCCCGGTTATTCAACATTTTACTTTATTTTATTTTTGATATATTTTTTTTTATATTTTATTTTAAAATAACTCAATCAGTACAAATGTTACATAACTTCAAAGAAGGTCAAGTCGCACTTCAAATATAAGTTTGTAACTTCACCTTAGTTAACTGAAATTGATAACAAAATACCATATTATTTAAATACCGTACTATATTATTTTTTTTTCCAATACCTAAGTAATATTTTCATAATTTAGTTATGATTTTAGTGTTACATGCACTTTTTTTAATCGAATTTGAAATGCCACACCAGAAACATTAATTTTAATTTTTTTAAATGTAAAATTATATTAAAAAAAAAAGGTTTTGTGTAAATAAAGAAGTCAAAAATTTTGCAATAATGAAATAAACCCTACGTGATTAGTCATTAAAAAAATAGTATACATTATATACAGGGTGGTGCAAATGTTTCTTCACGATTTTAAATTGAAGGAAAAATAAGAGAAATCAATTTAATCCAACGGTTTGAATTAATACCATAAAGTACAGTTCTTGAAGTTTTTTTATGAAGTCATGTGCGAAATATAATATCTGTCAAATGATAATCTCTTTCACATTAGCATATTCAGTATGTGCTCTTTGCACAATGTCAGGGCCCCTTTATATAGTAGCTATACTACACCACTATATGGTCAGAGCATTCACCTCTGGCTGGAGTGGCTCCCTGGTTCGCCTCTCACTGGTGCCGTGTGGATTCACTTTCGGGTCTGGCACCAGAGGGGCAGGTTTTCTCAGGGTTCTCCCGTTTTTTCGTGCTTCATAAAACCCTATTCCATCTTCATCATTCTCGACCTCACCTCATCATATTTAATGTATTTTACGATTTAATAAAGTCTTGAGGACCAAACGAAATATGTACCTTTCTTTGTATTATTTTGTAGTTAAAAGGAGCATATTTCTTGTGTTAAATATTCTTTTAAACTGTCACAACAATGCTTCATCTGTTTTCCAAGTACATTGTAAGGTTTTAATTCTTTTTTGAAAGCAAATATTGTCACATTTTCAAAACTCCCAAGTTTGCACTTTACTCTGCAAGCAGAAAAAAACAAAACAAGTTCACTCTAAAAAAATATATTTGGATTTAAAATTGTGAAGAGACTTTTGCACCATAGTACTTACACAACGTTTGTACATGTTAAACACCTGCCTGATAATGATCACGGAAATGGAAATCTATAGATTATTATTATATAATAAAATATTATATAATACAGTATATTTTGTGACATCTTTCGCTAAGATATCTAGTTACTAAAGAATAAAGACATTTTTCTAACCACTGATGAAATTAGTTTTGACATTTTAAGTTGAATAATAAACAAGTGATTAAGAAAATAGTTTTATTAAAAAGAATTCACATTAGCCAATTAGTGTAACAAAACGTTTGGACAAAAACAATTATTTATTAGGCTTATATTCTTTATATTAACTTCACTTGTTAGTGAGCGATTTGTGAGTTACTAAATACAAAAACAATAAAACGATGGATTTTGATGAATGAGGTATCTATGGATTTGTCTTAGTCTATCGGGTGACCCTGGCTATATGGCGTCAATTAAAAACCAATATGGCACACTACATGCCATATATCCATTATTCTTTAGACCCTCCTACAGGCTAAACGGCTTTTGAGTTTTGATGAATGAGGTGTCCATGGATCCGTCTTAGTCTTATGAATGTTATTGCATATATGATGTTAATTAAAAACAAATATGGCAGATGCTGTATGGTAGTATATAGAGTATACTTAAAAAGCATTTTAATGAACTTATGTTATTTACATTTAAAATACAATATAACCGGTTTATTTCACAGTATGTTAGAATGTAGTAGTCAGATTGTAGTAACATATTTTTAATGTATACGTATTTGGTAAATACTCTTTGCGCAAAATGTTACCACTGTATGTTTCATTTTTCTTTCATTGTGTATTTTTTGCAGGCAATCATGTAAGTTATTTTATCGGCTTGATCCCTTGAAAATAATTAGAGCATCAGCTCAGTACATGTATGATGAAAAAGGAAACGCCTACCTAGATTGCATTAACAATGTTGCTCATGGTAAGTGAAACCCCCATTTGATGATTAGAAAATTATAAATACGTAATGATAATCGGAATGGCAATAACACATTGTGCTGTTAATTTGATGCAAAATGTAGACAATTCAGCATAAAGAAATTGACACCTGTTTAAACAGTTAAAATTTACACAAGTGCTATTATGAGTTCCAAAATTAAATTAAATTAAATTAAAAATGAAAGTTGTTAAGTAATAAACTAGTCACAGATATCTCACAGTATCACAAAAGGAGATAACAGTTTTAATTTTGAAAAACTTTGATAACAGTATTGACATTTCCTACTTAAGTACAGGAACTTTAAATTAAAGTGTATTGCCATTTAAATTATTAAAAACTGTTTATCAATGTACTCAGGGCATTAGAGTGTGGGGACCCTGGGCATGGAGCTTAGGATATTTGTATTACGGCCCTGGGTAAACTCATGCCCAACCAGGGTATTGATTGAATGCTTTTGTTTCTTCCATTTTTGGAATTTAACTTGCTCTCAAAGTGTATCCTGGACATTTTTACTAGAGTCCAGGAAGTTTATTCTAGGGCCCAGGGTAAAAAATTAACCAAGCGATGGTATTGGATGCATACATTTTTCCCCATTTTGAAATTGAGAAGTTGGGTAGAAAAACGGCGTAAATTCACTTAACGTCGTTATTCCTTAAAATGCATATATTGAATCGTTTTAGACCAGTCTATAGCATAAGGACATTGGGTTGTATATAATCTGCACGTTCAGACTTTTTGGAGCAAGAATATGGAACGCGACTATTGTAAATCTGAAAATTTTTGTAATTTCTTTCTTTTTGTCGTTTCACTTTCTGGTTGTTTCACTCGCTTGTTTCACTTCCAAAACATGGAAGTGAAAAGTTAAAATGGAAACGTTAGTGAGTGATCTTTGGAAAAACGGCACAAATGCATTTATTAATTAGCACGATATTTGGAATAACGGCGTAATTGCATCTTAAAAGTAGCCTGTAACATGAGGCCTGACAACTAAAGTTAATAGGTTTTGCAAAAAAAAAGCAAAATCTGTTCATTTTCCTTCTATAAATATACAGTTGACAGGAATTTATTTCAATCTTAAATTTGAAGGTGCCAGAAGATTTTTCCCGTTTTCTCAAAACTACACTTTTTGAGTTACACCGTCATTCCACTCAACTCTTCAATTTAAATTAGTTTTCTATTCCATTTTACATATTAACTTCTGTATAATTTATAAGATACCGGTACCATAACTGACTTGTAAATGTTAAAATGGTGCTGGTGAGAAGAAGGATTTTGTTTGCGTTTCAGTTGTTAGCAATTTCATTACCAAGAACTGTTCAATTCCTAGAAAGATTTAAAGTAAACAAAATACTCCCCCCCCCCTTAAAAGAAACAAAATAAACCATTGAACTGTGCTTGTGTAGCGTTGGTTGAGATTTATAATTTATTAAAATAAACAGCTTTTATTAATTTGATCATTTGCAGTTGGCCACTGTCACCCGCACGTCATTCAAGCAGGAATTGAACAGATGCAAGTTTTGAACACCAACTGTCGATTCCTTCACGACGAACTAGTCATCTGTGCAAAACGTGTTACAGAACTCTTCCCTCCACAACTCAGTGTTTGCTTCTTCGTTAATTCTGGGTACAATTATTTTTTTTATTTTATTTTCATCTGTACATTTCTTTTTTATCTTAAGTTCCAAGTACTAGCGATGATGCACTGATATGTGATTTCAAAGCTCTGAATCAAACTATTTGTTGTAATGAAAGTAGATACTTCTGGCAGCGTGGACAGGAAATTGCTGCAGTTGGCATTCCAGGAAATTATGAATGAGCAAACTGACATTTCTGCATTATATACTTGATGGAAAGATTATGCAATTAGTATGAAATATACTAGAGATCATTCGATTAAATGTTAGCATCAGGAAAAGAGATTGGCATATCCTAAAACAGAAATTATTTTCTTAATATGAAAAAATTCCTTCAAATGTTCTATAAATTTCAATGTGACGTTATTATAAATAATCCACGTTTACGTTCTATTGAATATTTTGAAATTAGCAGACTAATAAAACGTGTTAATTTTGTTAACAAAATTATTTGGACCAAAATAAAAAAACTTGTAATTTACTTTAATTTTTGCAAGTTTTTTGTATGCAAAATGCTCTATTAGGCAACGTGATATAGCCTACAAGTGCTTAGTTATTTAGAATATCAGTATATTTGTAGGGCTTCAGCAGCATAATGGTAAACACATTTTCAAAATTGTTCAGGAGAACCATTTTTCTGATGAGAAACTCCATTGAGTACCACACCAAAGTATTTCCCAGTATCATGTTGCCATTTTCTGGAAAATCCAGGAAGTGATAAAGTAACAAACTAGAAACAGTACTGAGGAACAGTTTGATGTAAAAATGTTATTTTTTGAAAAAGTGTGGCTTACCATTATGCTGCCCGAAGCCTTTCATTTGTAGCCAATACTGGGTGTCCCATAACTCACCACATTTGTTTTCCTGACACATAACTTTTCATTTTTAAATTTTGTTTTCATTTGCTTTCACAAGCTACTAAAAATGTCCATCACCCATTTTTCATTAACTTAGTGTCAGGGCAATGGACCATCCCTGAGTCCAACTGTTTCATTTCCATAGAGGATAAAGCACAAGAAACAAGCTGAATAAAAAAAACCGACTATGCTTAAACAATGGCATGTAACGTCTACCATATTAGTTTTTAATTCTCGGCATATACTCAATGACACTCGGGAGATTAAGATGCATCTATAGACACCTCATTCGTAAATCTCCAAGCCATTTAGCCTGTAGGAAGAAACAAAGAAACATACATACTAAAAATTCACCCAAAAAATCCACCTTCTTGCGCAGTATGGTAAAAATTGGATTTTTTTTACCTATTAGTATTTTAAAATTATTAGTTAGAAATTGGGGGGGGGGTGGAATTGGGCCGTCATCAACTAAATTTTGATGGGCCGTCCTACTTCTGACACCCCCTGTTATTTTGAGCAAAATACGCCAATGGGTAATAAAATAGTTTTGAGTTGCTTTTTAGTAATATGAAATACAAATAAAAATAATAAATACAAATGGGTGATGAATTTTGGGACACCCAATATTACAAGTTTTATTTTCGGTTTATTTAAATTTTAATTTCTTGCATGATTTTCAGGTCAGAAGCAAACGATCTTGCATTACGCTTAGCCGAAGCCCACACGAAAGCACAAGACGTGATCGTTATAGATCAGTAAGTGACGCTGCATACATTGGTAATATCTTTAGACCTTTATATTAAGGTGTTAACAATTCTCTTAATTTGAAAAGTATGCCATCCAAATGTCATAATCATTTCCAGACCAACGGAGAATATTTTTTGTGGTCTTAACAATCTAGCTAACCTAGTCTTTTTACAGTGTAAAGAGAACAAAATTGCTACATCATAAAACAAACTTTCAAACTTAAGCAACTCTTATTGATCATTGTCGACATGAAAATTGCTGAATAGAACTTTTGAAAAGCAAATTCCATTTTGTTTCATATTTAGTGCTTATCACGGACATGTCAGCAGTTTGATCGAGATAAGCCCGTACAAGTTCAATCATCCCGGAGGTCAAGGAAAGCCGGAACACGTGCACGTTGTAAGTTAATAACTTATTATATAAACTCACACTTTAATTATATGCAGTATATATATATATATGTATGTTTATATATATATCTATGACAACAATAGTTGTATATTATATAGTATTTTGTAACTTACGTAATGAAAAATTATTCTATTTTCTTCAACTGATTTTTCTATACATGATTCCGTTAATCTGCAATAGTTGCACTGCCTACAGCCTGATCTTTACTTTTTCTGTAAACCTAAGCATTTTCATAATCTTTATTTTCTTTTATTTTATCTCCTTAATAATTATAAAATTTGATAAAAATTGAGGTCACTTGTTGCTAAACACAAAATTGTGTTGACAACAGAAATCAGCAAATATTTGTTGGAGAATAATGTTTGTAAATTACTACTTTATTGTAACATATTTCTTAATTGACAAGTGAAATATTTCAATTTAGCAGGGATTTCTCATTTTGGAATATGTATTTTTAACAGTAAGGTTATGTGATTAAATGCAAAAACAAAATCCAATGATTGCAAATCGAGGTGAAAATCCTTAGGTTTACAATACATGTGGTGTGTGCATGTTACGAACTGAGTGTATTTGTTGTAGGCGCCTTGCCCTGACATTTATCGGGGGAAATACCAGCTTGACAATCTACCAGGCCAGGATTTAGGATTACTGTATGCTAATGAAGTTAAAAAAATTATCGAGGCAATGACAGCCGGAGGCCGCAAACTGCGAGCTTTCATTGCTGAATCGCTTCTCAGCTGTGGGGGACAAATAATTCCACCGCAACATTATCTTCGCAATGTTTACAAGTATGCTGGCCGATCCTTTTTGTCTTAGGCTAGCTAGAAATACTTTTTTGGTTGTTTTTTCTTCCCGCATTTTTTTTCAGCAACTTTTTCTTCTTTAAACTAATTTTAAGATAATCGCATCTTTAGTTGCATAAATAATGGTTTTACTCATTTGACTAACTCTGCCTTAATTTTTATAATGGAGATTTGTGAAACCTTTATTTGATTTGTGGAACATGTTTGAATTGGTATATTATAGCCATTTACCAGTTTATTATTTTTTATTAATTGCAGTATTACTTACAGCCTTTATTTTATTTTCTTGTAGTAATTTTTAATTCTTGCTTTGATTGGTACAATTTGTTTGATAATACAAATTGAATTTAATTTCAGAAATTTATTAAAAAAGTAAATGATAACGAATAGGTTACTATTTAAATTGCCAGCTTTAGTGTATATAGTACTTTGATAGATGACATTACTTTCTCCATGGATAATATTTTTACCATAATATATGGATGGTAGTACAAAAACTAAGGTGACCAGACGTCCAGGTCCTGAGTCTCGAAAAATGTTTTTGGAATCCTTATTTATTCCGGTTTTTTAATATAGTGATATACATAGGCACAGTAGTGCTGTCTATTCATTTTATACTGTTTTTTAACTTGTTTTCTACATATAAGCTGTTTTTTTAGTGTATCCTATTTTTCTTCATTAAAATCAGGTTATACAAAGTTTGTATATCAAAGGAATTATTATCAACGAATTAACATTTGTTTGATGTAACAATGTTTTTTTTTAAAAATCACGGTTTTTATCAACGTAACGATCGTTTCTTTGTCCAGGTTTTTGGTTTTTCAAATCTGGTCACCCTATCTTATACAAAACTGTCTGGTGGATACATAATAGTGAAGATTACATTATTATTATTAAATACTGATGATAAACTTAATACAAGTTTATCTGGACGTCCCGGTTATCCTCACTAATCCGGAAATCTTAGGACCAAAAAAATGGCGGGATTAGCAGATTTTCCGAACTGTAAACTAAAAAATTATGAACTAAAGTAGTCATAGTTACTTTAACTGTAAATTTACCAATTATAAACCAAAGTATTCACTGTATATTTTACTGTAAATTCCAATCACCAAACCATTGAAACTGCTGCTGGATTAATGAATTCCGGATTAGTGAGATCCAACCTGTAATACAAGTGATTTACAAGTGACTAAAAAAGCAGGACAAGAAAAGTTTTGAGGTATTGAATGCATTTTTTTCCCCATAACTCTGTTTTGTATTGAACCTTAGTATTCCTTGACTTTTCAAGAGTACCTTTTAATGGAAATTTCGGCACACACAATTTTAATTATGAAATGGCATGAAAAATAAAATTGGGCTTTGGTTAAGGATAAGCCACACTTTTCTAAAAATGACATTTTTGTATCAACCTGTCCATTATTGTTTTTAGCTAGTTACTTTACTACTTGCGAAAGTTTTCTAGAAAATGGCAACATAATATAAAGAATAATAATCTGTTGCTCAGTTTGGGAGGCGGCTATGGAGTTTTTTAAAAATAACTTTCCTAAAACAATTTTGAAAGTGTGGCTTATGATTATCCTGCCCTGGTGCACTTCATTCAATTAGACATTGCAGTATACTTAAAGATCAAGTCAAATAAAGGTTCCACTTATTTATGTTATATTTTAACAATGCTAACTATGCTTTCATGAGGTGGTGGTTTAGTAATGGTTTCCTTTGAAGTATATAGCTACAGTGTAAATAACCTAACGTCACAATTGTATGTCATGCAGAACAAGAGCTAATCGATTGATTTGCTTATTTGCCTGAAAAACTACACAATATTTTCCGAACATAATTTTAACTAAAAAAAACTTCTCTCCAAATTAATAAAAACAAACCAAATAAAAAAGCTGTTTTCATTATTATTCTCATTTTGCATTTACTTTAGGTACGTTCATGAAGCCGGTGGCGTTTGCATTGCGGATGAAGTGCAAGTTGGTTTTGGACGCGTTGGAAAACACTGGTGGGCGTTCCAACTTCAAGGGAATGGTGAATAACAAAAATAATTATTTGATAATTTAAAGCTAAACTTCAAGCTGAAAAATGTTTTTAAATCGCTTGTATGTATTTATTATTGGGGTCACGGTTTTCAAGATAGCATTATTAACAGATGTTATTCCGGACATCGTTACCGTTGGTAAACCTATGGGTAATGGTCATCCTGTGTCAGCTGTCATCACTACCGAGGAAATAGCAAAGAACTTTGCTGCTACTGGCATGGAATATTTTAACACAGTATGGGAGCTTGTTTTAGTTTTTTTTTACAACACTTGAAAAATTCCGTCTGAAGTACTTTAATGTCAATGAAGTATGATTAATGCAAAAATCTTTCAGTTTGGAGGCAATCCTGTATCTTGTGCGATTGCTAATGCTGTGCTGGATGTGATTGAGGAAGACAAACTGAAGGAGAATGCTATTGAAGTTGGTAACTACTTGCTGTTACAGCTGTGTAACCTGGCTAAGACACATCCCCTGATAGGCGATGTGAGGTAAATGATTAAAAACATTCGGTTTTTTTTTTCAGAGTTATGCAACGCTATGAGTGTAATCATAAAAATGTTATTATTTTATTTATTTTTTAATAGGGGAGAAGGCTTATTCGTTGGCATTGAGCTGGTTCGCAATCGAGCTAAGAAAATCCCTGCCACTGCTGAAGCCCAACACATTATCACAAGGTAAAGTTTATTTTACTTTAAGATCGGATATTAAATAATAAACATCAAATATTGTAATATAAACTGTTAAAGAAGAAATATTGCTTCTTTGTCAGTTTATTAGTCTTATTATATTAATCAATATGTATAATATAATTCAGAATGAAAGAAGAGCGTATCCTGCTCAGTGCAGACGGACCTGACCGCAATGTACTGAAGCTGAAACCACCTCTGGTGTTCAGCAAAGAAAACGTCGAGCATTTTGTAGCCATCTTAGACGATCTATTGCAAGAAGTCGAGACCATGAACGGTGATCACAGTTTGACTATGGAAAATGGTTCATAAAACATATCATTGAAAAACAATATTTTTATCAATGACGTTATCAATTCTTACATACAGTAAATTGGCAACATGCTTTTATCATTTTTAAAGTTTTATTTCTACCAGGCTGCAATTTGAGGTTTTCTATTATTTATGCCCAGTGACTAAATTATGCTTAAAGAAAATATATAGATAAAATTTAAAATATCAAAGCAAAATAAAACATGTTTTAATTGGTGGAATGCAATAGGTTTCAGTCGAACGGGCTCTAATAAAACAATTTATACAATGCTAACCTTGCTGTTCATATGTTATACAAAATATTAATGTGCTACTATTCCAAGGCCCTTGCACGATTTCATCAAAAAATTGTAAATTAAACTACTGTATTTGAACTAAATTCGCTTTGTTTTGCAGAATATACCATGACCATAATTTACATTTATTTTTTTAATATGGGTACAACTCAATCCCGGTGCTGATTTGGTTGGTGATTCATGATATAAATGAGGCAATATAATGATAAGCCACATTTTTAGCCCTTCAAATGTATTTATTTACACATGACTTTATTACAAGTATGCAGTGATGAGATTAAACTGGCTCAGTTTGACTCGCACAATCTGTATTCGTAATTTTTGAGCCAGTTAAAAGATCCCTTTTGTAAATTTTAATATTTTTAAGTTTTTAATATATTATTATGTTTCAACTTTTTTTTCTCGTCAAGTACGTATCACAATCTGATTATTTGCGGTTGAGGTTATTAGTCATTTTCATTACGATGATACACGTGTGGAGATGGAGCGATAAATGTATTCGGTTTTGTTTTATAGCGCAGGAAGTATTCAATGTATGTGATGAAAAATTCACACAAATGCTTGTTATATGCAAGAAAATTTATTATGCATTTTTTGCACACTCACTAAACAGTGAAGTTTAACCACTCAAGAGGGAATTTTGATTTATGCGATTTTTAATTACATTATATTTGCATAGAACCATGGTGCCATTAGATCATACCGTAATAGCATGGAGTTATGAGTTAGGTTAAGCATGGTAAAACTATATACTTATGTATATAGTATGTAAATATGTATATCACCATGGGTTAAGTTAGGCCTAACTTATAACTCCATGGTGATAGTGATCATATATTATAAGTATAATAAAATAACAGGGCCATAGCAACAAGTGAAAGCCTGGTTGGTACCTGTAAGGCCATTGGATACAAATGTTGCCAGGCAACAAGAGTTAAAACAACGAATTACGTAATAAAAGATTTTTACCTGTCATTGTTGACGGGCTCCTTAATAATATTAAAGTATCATAGAGAATGTAACCCTCGCATAAATCGAGGATTCTTCTTGTACTCGCAAAAATAAATATACTCATATTTCATTATTCAAATAACCTGATGTATAAGACCTACTTCGTCTTAATAATGCAATTATGGAGCTATGCACACTGGTTCCTAAACATTTTTCAACGTCACTGCATGTTGTTTACCTAGGCCTTTTGCCTAGACCTAATATCTACTTCATGCAGGTTAAACTTCTTGCAGAAAAATGGCCTTTCTTAAGCACTGCTCAAATGATTATTTTTATAATGACTGCTTCAACGATAAGTGGTAGAAATTAAAATAATAAATTGATATTATAAGCATATTGCAGTATTCGGCATAATAATCTTCTTAGCATTGCAATTTTAGGAAACACGACACGATTACAGAAAATTATACATATAACTTTATTTGCAACTTGCATGTTTTTTTAATGCATGTAATGTCGGAATAGCTCAAATATTTTACATTGGTGACATGGATTAATAATAATTCAGTTCAATAAAATATTGCTTTGTATGAAAGCCGAACTTGTAGAAAAAATACTGTGAAATGGTTCAGTATCTATGATGCACAGTGTAACCTTATTGCCTATATAAATGAAAAATAAAATTGTTTATAACATGTTAATACTGTAGTGAAATATTTATTTGTGATGCATATAAATCTTTTTTTTTTAAAGTTTTATGAGGCATATTTTCAGAAAAAACGAAAAATCTATCAAACAACTGAAACTAAACTGGAAAAAACTTAAATTTCATAAAAATGACCTCATTATCCACATCCTTGGCGATACTGTAACTACATAAAAATAAAAGAAAAGCAAATCTTAACTAGTTTTACCAGGGATTCCGTAAGTACGTACTTAAGTACAAGTACTTTCTGAATAGGTACTTTAAAGTACTTTAAAATACAAGTACCAAGTA
>JAQIWH010001176.1:0-34688 GCA_034695005.1 Cryptops parisi | reverse complement strand
CGATACATTATCAAAAAAATCATTTATATTATCGATAACTATGGATAATTTATTAAACAAATGATTGTAAGTTATTATAATTGCACATTCTTATGTTTTCATTAAATGTTCACGTTTTTTAACTTGTACAGCGTTGGCCTTTTTAAATATCAAACGCATATTGACAATCCAGATTATCCAAATTTTTTATCCGAAATAGGCTTGGTCCTAACACATTCGGATAATCGATTTTGTAGTGTATTTGCAACATTTTCTCAAAGTTTCTGATATCCAGATGGGCAGTGATAAGCAAACCGTCGAAGACGTCATGACGGCAAACGCCCTGTAGTGAGAATTGACTAGGCTAAAAACGCGCGGTTGAGCTCGACCTTAAATTTTGCCGCCGTGGTTCAACCGCCCACCAACCGCCTAGTGAGCACTACGCTTTACACTGTATTCACTACACTGCATTACACTGTGTTCACTACACTGCAATTAACTACACTGTATTCACTACACTGCATTACACTGTATTCACTACACTGCATTACACTGTATTCACTACACTGCATTACACTGTATTCACTACACTGCATTTCATGACAGTTATGCTGGAAGCTTTTAAATTCTTTATTGTTTCTATTTTTATACTCTTTTATATTAGCTTTACTTGTGAGTGAGTGAGTTTGTAAGCTGGGAATTGAACGTATACTGGCATCTATTGTCGTTATGACAATATACTGTATAGTCCAATATATCAAAAAACGCATAAAATAAGACCTCATAAGTCCTTCGCATTAATAAAAAATCGCATAACTCTAATGTAAAAAAATTGCATATATAAATAAATGAATAAACGAATAAATCGAAAGTGGTAGACATCAAAATGGAATATCTCAAAACTTGCATAAAATCGAATAACTTGACGATCGCGTAAATTTAAAATCGCATAAATCAAAATTCGAATATATCGAAACGTGCAGAAATCATGAATTTCAATTACTAAAAACATGCATAAATTGAATACCGAATTACTCAAAGATTGCATGAATTTTAATTCGCATGAAACCGAAACGTGCAGAAATCAAAAACGGACTTTTTGCATTATGTTTGTACATGCAGTATATCTGTATATGACAGTAGGGTGTATAAAGAGTATGCTTAAAAAGCATTTTCAATGTACTTGTTTGTTATATCCTAAACTCTAAATTTTTGTTGCAGTAGCCTTCCGAGTATTCTCATGGAACGGTACTTTTGACTCATTCTGTATATAGACAGGAAAGTCTTGGTTCACAATTGACAGTTGCCTGCATATTGAATATTGTTAAAATACAGATCAACGAGAAATCTCAACGAGGAAGTCGTATCCTGCTAGACATCCAAGCGGATTCGCCCACGATCTGTATTCCTCAACATTCGCTGTCGCCGTCGTTGCTGGTCATCGATCTCGGGAAGTTGACTGTCACCAACACGTTCTTGTTTTCCGGATCGAAAGGAACGATCAGCAAACGCTGCCTGCGTAGTTCGTTCAACGAAATGACGCCGCCTTTCCTCGGCACACGTCTGAAGTCGCGGAACCCGATGACGGCGAGCGTTTACGGCGGTTTGGACGAAGACCTGAGATTCAAGGAAATGCTGTCGACTTCGGAACCAACGTCGGAACGACATAAAAAAGGTCGTGGGAAACGGCATGATAAGAAGTGCCCTTTCACCGATGGTCAGTATTGTTTATTTTGTTTACAATTTGTACAGGGTGTTTTTTCAGGATCTCTGTTACAAACTTCCAGGGCATGTAGGGCATTTCGGAACTTTTTTGTAGGTCTATGGGAAAAATTGCTTCATTCTTTCTCCCATGCTTTTGTAACAAAGGTCATGAAACATCCTGTATATTAAATTAAAATAATGTTATGAGATGTGCAATTTTGGTTATTTAGTAACCAATGAAAACTCTCTTCTCGACGTGATGTACATCGAGCTTGTCGACGTCAACCTGTATTCCGCACAGCGCGTCGAAAATGGCGACAAACGGAAGACGTCGCCATCAACGTTGCTTAAATTCTCATCGTTCGCCATCGAGAAACAGGTTAATTGTGATTTCTGTAATATAACTATAAGGTGGTGACTCGCGCTGAAGCATGAGTAGTTTGTCAATAAAATGGTATTCTGAAGTGGCGACTTGTGCTGAATCATGGGTAGTTTGTCATCAAAATGGTATTCTGAAGTGTTAACATGGGTTCGAAATTACAAATGAAGTTTGTACAATATTTATTCAACTTTCATTTTTCATTTGTTGCATATAAGCTTAACGCACACTATTCAAAGGGACGTAACAGACGAAAGAAGTTATATAATTTAAGATAAAAAATTTATGTATTTTTTAGTTTTAATATTTGAATATTTTTTAAATTTTCAAGGGAGAACCGGTGTTGAAGGAAAAATGCAAATTGAAGTTACAAGTCGAGCGCAACTTGGACGGTGCATCTAGTCATTCAGGTTGTCACATTACGTTTATATACAGACGTTACAATAAACGGTGCTGTCGTAACAATGTATCGTATATGAACGAGATTAGTCATTGATAAAGATTTTATTTTTTGGTAGTTCCTGACATGAGTATACAGGGTGTGTTAACAGCGGTGCACTGTTCGCTCGACGTTGAGCAATATAAACTCGTCCGCGGATTGCTCTCTTACAATCTTGGCGAAGCGTTGGACAACGACGACAATTCGTATTCGTCACCGTTTCATTCCAATTTGAATTTGCAGGTCGGTTAACCGTAAAAGGTTTTTCTTGTAAGATTTTTAAAATATATGTGTTTGTAAATGTTTATAATTTTTCTAGATGAAAAGGTATATGTTTGTAGATTGACGTTATTGACAATTATTTTCATTCAGGCCATGATGGATGCAAACATATGGATGTGTACCGCGTTCGAAATCGATTTGGAAAATGTAACGCTCGAACTGTTACAGAGACACACGACGCCAAGTACCGAACAATCCATCGCTAAAATTGATTTCATAAAATCGAAATTCATTTACGAATCGTACTCAGACTCCTTCAAAGACATAGACCTTGTTTCGCACGAAATTCTCATCTCCGATACACGATTCAGAGGTGAGTGGTTTTTTTATTGTATTTTACACTTCGTTAAGCCGCCACCTTTGGTTCTGGACAAAAGCGTGGCGGTTTAAAGGGCTGAGCTAAAATTTTATGTCAATATTTTTGCATCATTCTTCTTGCTAAGAATGTCTATACAACGCATACATTTCATAAAGTTAATTTTATGAAGAAGATATGCACCACATAGAGTATAAAGAAAGAGATTTTTGGAGAAAACTATGGCATCTCAACTGATTTTCTTGACAAGAATACTCGAAAAATGTTTTACTATAGATTTTTCAAGATTTTTTTATGGGAAACGGGGGTGTTTACTTCCCCCCTCCCCTCCGTAAATCCGCCACTGCTCAAACGTCTTAAAAATAAAATATTTTTGCAGATGCACCAGTTAATTCTCGTCCCAACGTTTTCACAAACATCCTTCAACCAACAAGCCGGTCGTCGCCGGACGCTTTGCAAGCGGAGTTCCATTACCGTGCGACAAAGGATTTCGTTTGTTTCACCGTTTTGTTGAACAACATGAGGTTGATGACGATCTTCGATTGGTGGACTTCGGTTTTCAGCTTCATCTGGACGCTACCGGATCCGCCACCGCAGCAAGGTTAGGTTTTGCGATAAAATGACATTTTGTTTTTGTTGTTGCCTTAAGTTGGAATTGGTAAAGGTGACAGGGTTTTTGGTTGCCCATGCTGTGTTCAAACACAGGTCTCGGTAATCAGCCCAAAGCCGTTAAAAAATGGATTTATTCAGGTCATCACGCTAGTCCGTTAAGCGTTTCAACAGGCATTTTGACCAAACGGGCACCGTTAATGGAGAAGGTATTATCAGTTTTTATATATTTGGAGTGACACTTTATTGGAACGATGTTTTTTTTGAATTGACATCGGTTTTATTTGTCGGGTGATTCCAGGAAGAATTCCCGACGGAAGTGAAAATCAACATAACCGATACCGAAGTGATTGTGGTTGAAGATGCATCTTTGTGGGATACAAATGCAGTCATCTTAAAAGTAAGAGAAACAACATTTTTGATTTGAGACTAAATTTATAAGATTGAAATTTAGAATTTTAAAATTAAAGATTTAAAATTCAAACTAAGGTTTAAATTCAAGCTACAAACATCCAGCGCTTTGGAGCGGAGCACAAAATGGAGCAATGAGTTTTTTTTGCCCAGAGATGGAGCACATGAATTTTTTTGGATGTTCCGCTCCATGTTTTGTTTTATTCCATTCATTATTATAAACTAATAGTCCGACAAAAAAAGGATGGAATTTTTTTTTTGTTTTTATTTTTTTTCTTTGTTTTAGCTCATGTTGCTTCGCAACATTTGTCAAAGTTATATATAGTTTTAACTCGTATTGCTTCGCAATATTTGTTCAGTTAGACTATCGGTTTCGATTGAAAGTTATATTTATTTTAAATTCAAACAGCACTATGTGTTGTTTGAAAATTAAATTATGCCACCTGACACAACAATATGGAGATAGTGACAGCATGAATTTTATGTTAATTCAAAAATAACTTTCGTTAATTGTTTCATCGTTGTTTTAACTTTTGAATTACTCATCACTGACAAATGCAGCGCAGTTTTTCTTTCTGGCTTGTCGCATCTTCCCCCTGATGACACTGTCCGATTGTCAAATATTTCATGCTATTCTTCAGGGTACAATCTACCACCCTTGTAACTTTCGGCTTTGTAGGCCTTACAGTTTGTTCGCAAAAATGAACATACACAACCACTAACAGTAAATTCTCACTTATATAATTGCCGCACATTCCCTGATGACAACTTCAGGTCGCCAATGGGCTGGTGCACTCTGTTGGGGTGTCATCTAATTGCCTACTAAGTTTCAGCTTCCTACTTTTTCTGGTTTTCGCGTAATTCTTGACAGGACAGAGGATCTCACATGACTTTTATATTACAGTGGATTATTTGTTGTTTTGTTAGTTTTAATTTCCATTAATTTCGTTCTTGATTCATGAAGCTTGGTTTCAACGATACAAAACCTTGTCTAAGATGATCCAGCTTAGATTTGACGTTTGTCATGATAGAAAATGTAAAATCATCCTAACACCTAACGAAACCAACGTTAACTTTTATTTCTTCTGATATTTTTGCCAGTCCACTGCAGTGATATCGTATCGTCCGAACATCGTAGAAAAACCGTTATCGTGCAGTTTGCAGTCTCTCGAAGTGTTTTCGTGCATTCTGGGAGTCGAGGAAGAAACGGCGCTTTCTATAATCGACCCCGTCACCGTCAACATCGAGTTGAAAGGGAAAAATAAACCGAGCTACAGCGGTGGACTTCTGGATGCGACCACAACAGATCTGAATCACGTTCTCGAGGTGACGGAGGTCACTTTTTTGCACATTGAAATGTCGAGTGCCGTCGTTGAAATTCGATGTTTGTTTGTTGGCAGGTGTCGATGCATAATCTCAACATACGGTTATCGTACCACGACATTCAAATGTTTCTCCAAATACTCGATTCGCTGCCCCGTCAAGCGAGTCGTTCGGTTTTCCAAGGTGGTGAAAGTAAATTGTGGCCGGCAAATTGTCCAGGTAACAATTTCGAATTTTTTGTCTTCAAACCATGATTTGTTTGTTTTAAATTTTGTTTTGCAATATTGATTTGTGTTATATCGGTACTCAGCGGCACAGATTTCGAAACTTGAAGATTTGGGTTTTGCCAAAGCTGATTGCATGAAGGCGTATACTCATTGCAAAGGAAATCTCAACGAAGCCGCATTGTGGTTGACGCTCAACGCTGCGTCTTCCGTGACGTCGTTGTCGACTCCACCCAAAACTGGGAAATCGGAAGAGTCGTCAAAAACCAACATAAACCTGGGAGGTTTCGAAGTAAGATGAAATCTGCGCAGTGTGTTTTGTTTTGTTTTTATAGGTGTTTTTTATAAGGTTTTAAAAGTGATTTTGTTTCAATGTTGTAAGGTTCGAATCATGTGCTGCTGTATGTGTCTCATCGACGATTGCAAGGATGCGGATGTTCCGTTAGCAGAGATTACGTTATCAGGTGAATATTCATTTATGTTTTATGTAAAATACAGTGGAATCTGGGCTAGTATACAATTATCACCTGATAAAATGCAGCATCAACTTACATGTGTGGCAAGAGACAATGTGTGCTCTAAACGCATTCACTTGAACTGCAGTAACATGCTGGGCCCATAACCTGTATTATTCAACAGGTTATGAGCACAGTGCTTATTATAATTACGGATAATTATGGATGAAAGAACGTTATGCAAATAGCCGATTGATAACATTAATTGATAATATAATTATAATAAGCACTGGGCTCATAACCTGTTGAATAGGTTATGGGCCCAGTGCTTATTATAATTACGGATAATGTTATCGATCGGCTATTTGTTATCATAATCAGTTAGTCCCAGAACACTACTTAATGTTCTTTCATCCATTGCTCAATGTTATTAGTGGGTTATTATTATCATAAGTTACTTGTCCCAAAGTGATATGATTAATTGATATGATTATAATTTATTTTTTGAAATAGGTTTTTACATCGAGCAATTTTTAGATTTTGAAAAAGTCGGACGTGCTCATTTCCAAATATCGAGTGATTACTACAATCGCAGTTTATCCGGATGGGAACCAATGATTGAACCGTGGAAGTACGTATGGATAATCGTCTCTTCCGTTTATAACGTTCTTTATTCGTGATTGTCTGCAATGAAATGCCGGTATAACAAGTGTGTCGAACTTATTTTTGACTGCTAGTTACATTAGGGTGACCAGACGTCTCGGTTTGCACCACAATATCCCCGAGTCGCAAAAAAAAGTTTTTTGGGATACCCTTTTGTCCCGTGTTTTTTAATATTAATTAATAATACATAGACACAGTAATGCTATCTATTCAATTGTTTTAATCAATATATCGTTCCCGTGTCCCGTTTTTTTAGTTTTTCGAATCTGGTACATGACTAGTCTCATGTTTGAACTGGCTTTCTTTACTTGTATTTATTTATTTATTCAAGAAAAATAAATAGCTGGTAACCCATGCAGAAGCATGGGTAGTTGTCATTAAAACAGTATTTTTGAAGTGTAAGCATGGGCTGGAGGTTACAACAAAGTTGATACAATATTTAACTTTTAGTTTTGTTTGTTGTGTATAAAATTAACACATGGTGAGCGTGTGTTCTTGAGTGCCCTTGAGTCTCCTTAAACTCTCTTTGAGTGCCCTTGAGTGCCCTTCAGTGCTCTTGAAAGCATGCTTCCATTGTTAGAATGTCTTATTTTCTCAGCTTATTTTTCTAATTTTGACGGGACAGACTTTACAGGCAAAGTATTTATAATTAATTCGTTACAGGTGTCTTACAAACTGGACTTTAGGTTTAACGTCAAACGAAAAGAGTAGTAATCTTCATTTGAACGTTCAAGGTGAAATTTGCTTAAAACGTCAAATTTATACAGGCAACTCTCAGTTCACAAGCATTTGCCTTTTTTTATTTAGTTCATAACGAACTTGTTTGTGAACCGAATTTTACCTGTAATTTTTATATCGATATAAAAATCGAATTATTTTTAATTATTGCAAATATATATATTTTTTGCAGCTGAAACCGTGGTCAACCTCAATTTAACGAGTGCATTGATTGATTTATGCAGAAATGTGACTACCAATTGGACCGAGGATTATTATAGTTTAGATAAGAAGAACAGGTCCGGTTTTAATTAAATCTTTTACGATGTAAAAATCTTTCATCAAAATAGTTTAATAGAATTAATCATCGAAATAGATCGGTTTACGGAATGGACGAAGGTTTGGCGATCCTCGCTTCAAATTCGCATTACAGACGTCGTTCGCCTTTCATTCCTTTCGCCTTGAAAAACGACACGGGATGCACGTTGTGGTTTACGACGTTAACCACCGCACCTAACAAGTACGTTACGTGCTTAAATTTCATGTCGTTGATAAGGAAATTAACTATTGGTTATTAAGTTTATTTTATGCGAATTTATGTTGTAGGCTGGTACTTACGGATTCGGATCAAAGTTTGAAGAAAGAAGACAATTTGATTTGGACGGAAGTGCGAACGGGCGAGACGACACCGTTCACGTTTGAGGGGCGAGAGAAATTGCGTCACAGGGTAACGATTTTTTTGTTTCGAATGTTCATGAAAAAATTGAGACGTTTGTTTTTTATACAAATGATTTTGTTTTATGTACAAGTAATTTTATTCATTTATTTTTCGAAAAGGATACGCACGATTTAAAAATCCATCAACTCTCAGTTCGGGTCGAAGGATGGCAAACCGTTGCTCCCGTTTCCGTCGATAAAGTCGGCATTTATTTCCGTCATGCAAAACCGCAAGTCAATCGCTCGGCTAGCATTGTAAGGATATAGAAAATATTATCATTTTATTCGATCTAATAATTAACTTGGTCATTGTGTGTGTCATCGGCGATGTATAGAATCCAGGCATTGTACTGAATTTATAGGCATTCTATGGAACGGCGCTTCTCCAACTGTGGGTTGTGACCCCCAAAATTTAGGTTAGGTGTAAATGTAGGCCTAAAAAGTTGTTACCCTAAATAAATAACTGACCCAAATAATTGTATGCAAGATGATATTTCATACTTTGCCAAAAGAGGCTGGGCATTTTATAGAATACTTTTGCTAACCATAAATAAACCATCGGTAACCTAAATAATTGTATGCAAGATGATATTTCACACTTTGAAAACCCAGGGATTTGATGTCTAGACATTCTATACAATGCCAAGCCAGATTTCATGCAATGTATGGAACTAGCATTGGAATAGTTATGTTGATCAAGAATCTGGGTTAGGGTTAAATTTAAGCCGAATTTTTGGAGAAAATGCTGTAAACTAAATTTTAGGCCTAACCTAAAAATTTAGGCTTCTAACCTGAAATTTAGGCCTAACCTAAAATTGTTGTAGGCCTGTACAAGATGTTATTTCATACTTTGCCAAACATTTTTATATAATGCTTAGATCGTAGACCGTCGGTAATATATGTATACATATGTATTTAAAGTACACCGAAATTCCACCGGCTCGGATCGTTTTTGCCGTCACGTTGGAAGGGAGCGCGCAGAAGTTGATAACCGTTCGATCGGCGTTGCTTCTTAGGAATCAGTTGGAAGAAAAAGTCGAAGTGAAATTGGAAAATACCGCCATTCCTCTCGGAGGTAAAAATAATAGGACGTCTTTGTTCAAATTTTTGAGTTTTAAAGATCTTTAACGTTCTTAATTGAAGAATGTCACCATAGTTTTGTGATATGTTTTTCATTTTTATTTTATTTGTATATATATATATATATTTTTTTGAGTGATTCTGACTTACGTGAAAGGAGATCACACATTGATTACATAAGTCACGAACCGTCGGTACAACTTTTTTGATGCTGTAAACATCTAAGCGTTTATCTTCGCTTGTTTTATTGTATACCGGTTTCATTCGAATAATAACCGCGGTTATTATTGCAAATGTAAGTTGCTTTTTTTTTTGGATGCGGTTATTAATGGAGGGCGGTTATCATTTCAAACAGATACGTGCATCGTAACGGATATTCTGCCAGGAGTTGTGGGAAATCACAGGTACACAATGTAGCACCACCGTGTTCGTACACATTGTTACACACTGTATAGTACGTTGAAAAATCGAACTGTGAAGTTGCATGAAATTTGGCTTACGTTCGAGTGAGCCTGCAACGGTCACTTGAACGTAAATCTTGTGTGTACATCGCTCACTTGCCATACCTACCGTAGACGGTAAATTAGTACTTTTAAGATAGACTCTGCATATCAAATTTACCCTTACGGACGATGTCCTCGAATAATAGCCGCGGTTACTATTCGAGGGCAGTTATTACTGCTTATGTAGGGTTTTTCCCTGCGGTTAAAATTCGATTGTTCGAATAAAACCGGTATACGATTCGAACAGTGTTTTGTTCACATGACTAACGTTTTTGTTTAAATCGAATTTATTACCAGGTGTAGCGCCTCGTATTTTGACCGTTCCTTCTAAAGCTACCGTTCCCATCCCTTTGACCTATGCCGATGCCCAGATTCTAGTGCGTCCCATTGAACGTTCGTCGGTGTTGTACAGTAACAAGCCCGTGACGTGGAAAAACGTCACGTCGACTAACCCCATCAAGTTCAGGGGTAACATCACCTGTCCGGCCCTCGGTCGTAGTGAATTTTTCAGCAGTTATAGGTGCGTGTGTTTTCAGAACCGACGACAAGAACCGCTGCTCATGAAACCGTCATCGGAAAATCGTCGAACGTTTCACACGCATGGTTCTTGTTACGGTTTTTTATATTTGTTTTTCTTTTGTTTTTAAAACGCGATCCAGATCCCAAGAGTCTACACGTCCCGTCGGGGATCGTAGTACCAGTGCCAATGTATTACGGATGGGCGAAGGGTTGGGTACGTCCTATGGACGCAGGAAAATGGGGGTTTTGTACGCAACCGCTTCATTGGTACCATGTCGTCCAACCCGACGAACACATAAACGAAACACGTATTTGTAATCCCATAAGTTGCAATAATTCTGCTTACAGGTACTTGTGTGTGTATGTGTGTGCAGAAATCTCTCGTTATCTATATTCCACAAAAGGGCCTCATGGTGGCCTGTTGGTCAGAGCATTCACCTCTGGTGTGAGTGACCTGGGTTCTCCTCCCACTTATGCCATGTGGATTCAGTTTGGGGTCTGAAAATAACGGAGTTTCCAAATGTTTAAACCTCCTTGTGAACATCCAGCATTATTTTTGGAGAAAGTAACGCCATCTGGTAGATTAGATCTCAAACTAAGGTTGGCAGTCGATCCGAATAACTTTACTTATCAGGTTACTATTTAATTTTCATTGAATGTGTGAAATTGGGGAAACATTGTAAACTGCGTATGCGCAAAAAAACATGGATAACGAGGGATAACCGTATTTTAATGAATGCATGGGATACTGTAAATTAGTCACTGTGATTTTCGCCACTCGTGGACTAAGTTTGCCTGGATCAGTCATAAAAAATGATAGCATTACGATAAATTTTTTTATTTTTTATTTGTTAATTTTTGAAAAAAAAATATTACGGATTCCAATTTAATTTTAAAATTATTTTAATTTTATTATATCAATTCTGTTGTTTTTATTTTTTTGCAAGATTTTGCGTTTGCGTCAAACGGCAACGATTTCCACCAGACAGATCAAGCGCTCCGTCGTCGGCCGTCCGATCGAGAGGAGCTGGAGGAACGTCGCAACAGATCTACGTTCACCCTGGTCACATCATCACGCTCGTTCCGCCCGCCGTCATGACCAATCTTCTTCCGTACGATCTTCACTACGAGATTGCGGGAACGAGGTTTTGCGGATGTATCCGACCCGGGAAGGCAGCGACGCTCCACATGGTGGGTATACGTTTTCGAACAAGTTGTTGTTGTTGTTGTCGTGTTTTTCGTTTGTCTCATCGCTGTCGATTCGATCCTGTAGATCGACATCGGCAAAGAAACGCGATTAAGTATCGCCTTTGAAAACTTCCTCCAGTGCGACACACTGACGATTTTACCTCAGAACGTCAATTACGTCATTCCGCTGCGCATGTTCGATTCCGACGGTCGAACTCTGGAATTGTCTGTGAAAGTACTCAGTCGAATGGGAGGTGCACTTAAGGTGAATGTGATGTGTTTTTTTTTTGTAGGTTTTATATTAGTTTCACCGAGTCGAGACAGAAAGTGACATCTGGTGATAATATATATAAAGCTTTATTTGTGAAACGGTGAGTTTTTTTTTCATCGTTAAGATACACGTGACGGCAGCTTATTGGTTAGTCAACAAAACGGGGCTGCCGCTCATTTTCCGACAAGACGCGGCACCGATCGACGCCGCCGGCCAGTTCAAAGAGCACGAAATGGCGCGAAGCGTCTCGCCGCTTTTGTTTTCGTATCCGAACCGAGATGGTCCACAGATGCAAGTTTTAAGTTTTTATTTTCTAAACGTTCACGTACTCTAAAAATGGACAGGTAAAAAATGTTATATGTTTGTTTAAATATACAGGTGCGTTATGAGAGTCGGTTCGTCGCTTCATTCTACTGGTCATGCCCATTGGTGCACGCGTTTCCATCTTGAAAAAGGAGTTCGTGTCAGGCGATTGAGGGTGTCGCCGTGCGATTCAAGACCCGATTGGTACGTTAACAATTGAGCAGTTGGGGGGAAAAAAACGACGTAAAATCCACTTTTGTTTTTCCTTAAAATGCATATATCGAATCGTTTAGACCAGTGTATAGACTAAACAACTGTTATATTATTTCAGGGTATACAACATCGGCATCGATGTACGTATGGGAAAAGGAAGGTATCGCGACACGCACATTGTCATTTTGTCGCCTCGGTTTCAGTTGGACAATCAAACGACGCACAAGCTTGAAATTGCTCAGAAATATGCGTTAGAAGTACGCGTTACTTACTTATTTTTAATCACGTTACTTTTTTTAAACCGATTTTACGTATATTTTCTTTTCACCACTATTAGTCGAGACATTCGTCGCATTTGATATCAACGCCCACTTGTACGCTTCCTTTTCATTGGCCGAGACTCGATCTCGACCAATTGTTGTGCGTTCGACTGAAAGATGTGCCCGACTGTCATTGGTGCGGTGGCTTTCCCATCGAAAAAGTCGACTCTTTTCACATAAACATGAGGTGAACAAGACGCTTCGCTAAAAACTGCCACGTTGTCGTCGATTGTAAATCAATTATTTTACCGTTTTAATGTTTGCAGAGATGGCTGTGGTCGACCTAATTTTTTGCGGGTTGAAATCATTTTGCAAGGTGCGACGTATTTCGTTGTCTTCACCAACGCCAACAAAATCCCGCCGCCGTTTCGCATCGATAACTTTTCGCAAGTTCCAGTGACGTACTACCAAGAGAACGTCAGCAAAGAACGGCTCAAAACTGTCGTACGTCCAAACACGTCAGGTGAGGCATTTTGAAAATGGGCATGAATACAGGCAACGGGCTAGGTTTCTTGTGGCTGCCCCTGCTTGTTTTCCTGTCATACCGTACATTGTTTTTGCTCGTAACTTTTGTTTTTACTGGACGATGTTTGATCTGTTTTGCGCGTTTGAATTATTATTTCGTGAATACCTTCATCTTCTAAGTCACGTTTGGGGTGAATATTAAAGAAATTAATAATTGGATGTTCTTGAAAAAATCACATCCAAGGTCACTTTGGTACCGTCGTTGGCCGATATACATTACAATAGTTCATTTAGAATTTTCATACTACCAATGGTTAAATATCTCGCGATATTTAGCTGTTACAGACTTTTCCCTCACCTGGTAGGTTTAAATATATTGTTTTTATAAATTAATGAAATTTTTAGTTCCATATGCGTGGGACGAACCGACGTTGAAGCCATCGATTGTTTGTTGCGCCCCTGGTGGCAATCGTGCAACATACGACATGAACATGTTTGGCGATGGCAAGAAATTGACGTACGAGAATTTCATTTACATTGCGTTTACGACAACATTTTCAAGGTATTTTTTCTTCGTATGCTCGTTTTTTTTTATTGTTTCATGTAATACGTAGTTATAATTTATTTTTTAATTATAATTATAATTTTATTTGATGTTTTCAACTGATTACATAGTGAATCTATGGTGCTCGATCCTTTGAATCTGAATTGCCAAGAACTTGTGTTGGATGTTCCTCAAGGGCAACATCATGTTGTGCTTAGTCGCAAAGTTAGCATAGGTTTATTTTTTCAGTGTTTTATGTCACGTGATTTACGTTTGTAGTTTTGAATCTTGTATTTTGAAAAATTTTGGTAATATTTGTAATGTTTTGTTCAGGAACCTGGAAAACGAAGTCAGTTATGGCGAATGACGAGTACGGGAATGCTCCAGCACGAAGGATCGAGTCCGCCTCGGGATCCACACAAATCCACTACTCTTTCGAAATCGTCCAATCAGTTTTATGGTGATTATTTTGTTGAATCAATCGTTTTAAACATTATTACACATCACTAGGTGGTCGTAGTCGATTAACCATCATTCTTTGAAAATAAAAGGTTTTCGACGTTGTGTTGCTTTTTCGTTCATTGCAGTTCTTGATATTGACGGTAAAGCGTTACAACCCGATCAGTTCATTCCTCTCATGATCCGTAAGCCCGACGAAAGAAGACAATCGACACAGACGTGGGAGTTCACAAACGACGGTCGTTTGTGTTGCGCTTATAAAAACATGTACGTCCAAGCAAGGGGTGGTTACGACGGACTTGTAGCAGGTGAATAACTCGTGGCGGTTTAACGAAGTTCGACTGTAATCTTACAATTTCATGAACGATTTTTCAAGTGAGATTTGGATTTTAGGGAATTACGCTGTTCTCGGTCCGAAACCATTGATCACGTTTGAACTACTTTCGGATTCGGGGATTCCCGCCGAACAGGCAGTTTCTCGTCAACGACTGTGGCCGGGATCGGGAATGTTGGCAATTAAAGTCATAGCGGATGGACCAACTCGAGTTTTACATATAATTGACATCAAGCAGGTTTGTTCACGCTTCACAACTAAATCAATGTACAAATTAGCTGAATGTGAATTTATTGACCATTTTTTGTTGTTGTTGTTGGAAGGTTGTGTTGTCTAACTCGCCACAACCAAACGATTGGGTCGTCATCACGGAAAAGAAACTGTCGAAAATTTTGTCGGAGGAAAAAACGGACGAAGAAACTTCGAAACTCGACGTATACGTATGTTGAGCTCGTTATGCCACACGCTCCGAATTGTTGGTTCGTTGCGCTTTCTTTTGAATCCAATATACTTTTTTCATATGTATAGGTGACGATAAAAATAGCTCAGGGTGTTGGCATCTCGATCGTTAACAAAATCCCGGAAGAACTGGTCTACATTGCGCTGTGCAATATCATGTTCGAATACACCAAAACGACAGCTGGATTGATGATGGACGGCAGCATCGAAAGCATTCAGGTAAAAGTCGATTTATTTTGTTTGTCATCAATTCACGAGTAGCAAGCTTGTCTGAAAAGTCCAAATGTAACAAAAATCACATAAATCGAATCGAAAGTTGCAAAAATGGAATTTCTTAAACATTGCTGTATAGTCCAATGTACCAAAACTCGCATAAAGCGAGAACCGCATAAATCGAATACAGTATTACGTTACTCAAAAGATCACATAAATTGAAATTCGCATAAATCGAAATTTGCTTAAAGCGAAACTATGTTTAAAGCCCATTTTTGGCAAACATTCGTTACAGTTATTGAAGTGGTTATTCATTACAGTTATTGAACTGCAACATTTGTTACAGTTATTGTTGTAGCTCATGTTGCTTTGCAACATTTGTTAGTTATTGTTATAACTCATGTTGGTTGGCAACATTTGTTAGTTATTGTTTTAACTCATGTTGCTTTGCAATATTTGTTAGTTATTGTTTTAAGTCACATTGCTTGGCAACATTCGTTAGTTATTGTTTTAGCTTATGTTGCTCAGTGACAGTTGTTTTAGCTTATGTTATTTCTCATCATGTGTAGCATTATTTAGTAAACAGCCAGCGACCGACCGACCCAACAACCTGCGAAACATTAAAGTCAATTATTATCTACCTACTAGTATACAGCCCGTTTTTAATTTGTTTTATTTCATTAATTTTTGTTTTATACCGTTATAACTCATGTTGCTTCGCAACATTTGTTACGATTTGAGGGTGCTGTCTTAAGACAGCTGCTCCTTTTCGCTTGGTTGTTTTCTTTTTCCTTTCTTACTGTCACCCAAGGGAGTGTTCCAGTGTGAGTTTGTGTTAGTGATCTTGTTCTTTTCCCTTACGCCACATGTGGTGTAGGGGAAAAAAGCCGACCCTTCTACATTCTCAAAACGCAAACACATTCCAAATCGCCACACACTTTATGCTATAGACTGGTCTAAAACGATTCGATATGTGCATTTTATAAGGAGTAACGACGTAAGTGGAATTATTTTTTCCACCCAACGCAGCCTCAATTTAAAAGCTCAAAACCACTACACGTGTTTTTACTTGTTATCATTTGAAATATTGATTTGAAAACTAGCATTTTATAGAGACCGATATACGTAAATTATTGTTTTTCAAAGGTTGACAACCAATTGTTCGATTCCGAAACGCCCGTTCTCTTGTTCGTCACACCTACGAGCAAAGAAGATAACCATCGTCATCTTCCCGCCGTTCACTTCACAGCGCATAAAATGCCAAGCAAGAAGTTGAGAGCTCACATTTTCAAGGTGGCAATCGCGTAATCAAGAAAATTATGACTAGTTATCGTCAAACTTATTTTCATCGTATCGTTTTCACTTTTCCACAGCACTTGATGATCACTTTCAAAAACGTGACGGTGCAGTTGGAGGAACAACTTTTATGGAAGTTGCTCCAGTTTTTCGGCTACAGCCAATCGGACGACGAGTTGGAAAAATTGGACGACGACGATTTGGATTTGAGAAAGTAAGTTTAACAACACTGTTTTTTTATTTCTTTAAAATTATTATATGTATACAGGGTGTTTCCCAAAAGGTCTAGTCAAATTTTTAACCGCAGATGCTACGCTTTCAAACAAAGCTGAAAGATCATCGTATAAACATGGGTCCTAAAAATTTTCAACGATTGTTGAATGTTGTAGAGCGCTGACGGCTGCGACTTCGGCAAATGCTGAACGGTTTTACTTCACCACGCTGAAAATCATGTTGAGTCAAGTTCGCTTGAGCGTCCACACGGCAAGTCGACTTCCTCCCGACCTTCAAGCAATAAAGAATAAGCTCGACATGAGGTTGATTAAATTCGAGGATGCCCAGATTGAACTTGGTGAGCGAATCGCACTAGCGAAACTTATTGAGGAGTTGGGCGTAAATTGAATCGTTTTAGACCAGTCTAAAACGTTGTCTAAAATGTCTATAAAGACATTGGAAAGCATGTAATTTGCACTTTGGAGCAAGAATATGAAACTCGACTATTGTAAATCTGAATTTTTTTTGTGATTTCTTTCTTTTTATTGTTTCACTCGCTGGTTATTTCACTCGCTCGTTTTTTTTTCCAAAAACAACGGAAACGATACCGATTTTTGGAAAAACGGCGTAAATGCGTTTAATAAATTAACACGATGTTTGGAATAACGGCGTAATCGCATTTTTAAATTGGCCTCTAACATGAAGCCTGTCAACTAAAGTTAACAGATTTTTTGTTGTTCATTTTCCTTCTATACATGTACAGTTGACAGGAATTGTTTTTAATGTTAATTTTTGAAGGTGTCGGAATTATTTTGCTCTTTTCTCAAAAAGTCAAATTTTGTTGATTTACGCCGTCATTCTACCCAACTCCTCAATTACACTGATAAATCGATTCCATGGTTCGATGTTGATGTAATCGATTTTTTATTACAGATCCTTTCATACGCGTTCACCCGTTTGAAACGCAGCAGTTTTTAATCGATTCCATATGGGATCATTATCTACAGGTAATTTGATTTTAAATTTTGAATCAAATACTAGCAACTTTGAGTTTCCAAACATCACGATCAACGACGTTTTGGAATGGAACTTGTTTGTAATCCGAGAGTTGCCTGTATTTGGGATTAATTGGTTTGCGGATTCATTTTCTTAAGGAATTGAAAAGCCAAGCAGCGAAGATCTTAGGAGCCGTCGATTTCTTAGGTAATCCTTTAGGCTTGATGAACGACGTCACCGAAGGAATATCGAGTTTAGTCGTCGACGGAAGTATTGGAGGACTTTTGAAAAATGTCACACATGGTCTGTCGAATTCTGCAGCTAAGGTAAATATTGTTTCGTTTGCTTGGTTTTTATATTATTAGTTGATTGCCCTGGTGCAACATACGCCATCTAGTGACGATGTGTGTTAGCTCTGTAAACACTGTGATTTTTGAAATTGATTTCATTATGACTAGTTTTTTTCACCAAAATACACAGTGACTTTTGGGATTGTCTTTGTGGTGTTTATATAATGTAATTGGTGTTTTCACAAGTCATTGCAGCGTTTATCCTAAACAATAAAACGATAAGAATCTCATTGTCGGTGCGTTTATTATTATATATCATTGGAAAGATATTGAATTGAGCTTATGTGTAATAGTTTTAGTTTTAGTCTACCTTAAGCGGTTTATGAGAAGTCGCTCTTTGAAAATTTGTGAAAATTTTTTTGGTCTATCCTGTATAAAAAGAAATTTTTAAAAACATATAATAGTATATATATTATTAAATAGCCCGTCAAAAATAATGGTATTTTTTTTTCATTTTGCAGTTGATTGTTTCAACTCACGTTGCTTTGCAACATTCATTAGTAAATTGTGTTAACTCATATTGCTTTGCAATATATGTTACCATTTAGACTGTCGTTTTCAGTTTAAAGTTTCATTTATTTTAAACTGAAACAACACTAGGGCCTATGTGCTGTTTGAAAATTAAATGATGTATACTACTTGGCACAACAATACAGAGATGGTGGCAGCAAGAATTTCATTGATTCATTGTTGCCTTTATTGTTTAAACTGTTAAATTACTCATCAATTAATAAAAACAACGCTGTTTTTTTCCCAGGCTTGTTGCACCTCCTCTCCCTGGACACTGTCTAGTTGTCAAAAATTTCATACCTCCCCTTCAGAGTGCATTCCACCACCCTTCCGACTTTCAGCTTCATAGGCCTTACGGTTTCTCTTAAAAAATGAACCCTACACAACCACTAACAGTAAATTGTAACTTATATAATTGTCGCGCATTTCTGGTCGATTTTGGGGTGTCATCTAATTGCCTACCAAGTTTCAGCTTCCTACGTCTTCTGGTTTTTTGCATAATTTTTGACAGGACAGCGGAACTCGCATGGCTTTTATATTAAAGTAGATACATATATTTTTTATAAAATAATATATTTTATAAAATTAACTATAGGTGACAGGATCGCTTTCTGATGGTCTCGGATTAGTCACCATGGATGATAAACATGCCGAACATAGGCAACAAATTTGGAAAGATCATCGAGGCGGCGGAAGCGATCATCTCGTTGCTGGTTTAATGGGATTAGGTTACGGACTAATGGGAGGAGTGACAAGTCTCATCACCCAAACCTACAAGGGAGCTGCGAATGAAGGAATTCCAGTAAGCCAGTCTAATACAATCTGACACAACATTTATTTTATTTTATTTATTTTATTTGTTTATTTTATTTATTGTTATAGGGTTTTTTCTCCGGTTTGGGCAAGGGTCTTGTTGGAACCGTTGCCAAGCCCGCCGTCGGTGTTTTGGATTTTGCAACGGGCGCTGCAAGCGCTGTACGAGACACGAGCAAAAGCAGCGTTCATAACCTTCCGTCGAAAGTTCGACCTACGCGATTATGTTTGGGACCCGGTGGGTTGCTGTGTCGTTATTCCAAACATCTCAGCGATGGACAGAGTCAGCTGTACAAATTGAACAAGAAATATTACAACGAATTGTAAGTATTCTTGTCGAATAGTTTTCATGCTTTATGAAATGACTATAGAACTTGTTGTGTTTTTTTTACATGTTAAATCGTTGTTTTCAGGTTCATCGCGTACGAAAAACTTTATGAAGGAATTAGAGCTTTAATCTCAAGCGAGCGAGTCATCTTCTTGAGCAAAGACGAAGGCAACACCAATGATATTTTTTTCACCGTTAATCTGTGGTAGGTCGTTTCGGTCTCTTTAATATAACGCTACTGGCAACTTGCGGTTTGCAAACCAAAAGTTTGCTGCAGGGGTGAGAGGGGGGGGGGGGACAAAATTGACCTTTGAACAACAAATTTTCCCATTCCCATCCAAGCGAACTGTTCCAGTAATAATTGTTTTAATCATTTTTTTCAGCGATTTACAATGTTGCAAGCCTTTCAAGGCTGTTGAGGACCACAAAATGTGTCATTACATCGAACTGATGATCAAAGCCAATCACCAGACCGGATCCGTGTTCGGTCAGGAATTTTCACAGAAGCGACCCAAAGTTGCTTGCGAATCCGAAAGCATCTCGCTTAAGGTAAAATAATTGTGTTGCGTATACAGGGTGTTCCTTGAAAGTTCTGGTCGATCGCAGATGCTACACATAAAATGAAGCCAACAACAACCCATATAAACATGGCTTCCCTTCCACGGTAAAGTCAGATAAATGTGCATCGTCTCACAATCGCTGCAAGTATGCGAACGAGTAAAGCATTTCCCGACCCATATTTATATGGACTTTTTGCTTTGTTTTGTGGTTGACATTTCATTAGACCTTTCAAGTACACCCTGTGGATTGAAAGATAAATTTGAAAAGTTCTGAATAGCGTTTTTTTAATGTTTTTTATTAAGGTGGCACAACAGATTAACTACGCCAAAAGTTTATACGAAGAAATGAAGCACACGTTGCCAGCATCGGACGATAGCGACGTCGAGAGCTAGACATTTCGTTGGGAAAATTAAGTTGTAGGTACTTTTGGTTTTGTATCTTGTAATTTCACAATTGCAAGTTGTAATTGAACATATTTACCCGTTATGTTAATTTATGCTAATTTACATTTTGCTGCTGTTTTGATTGTTGATGTTTTATAAAAAAGGCTGTTTCAAACTACTGTACAATAACATTTGCAATTTATATGTAGATAGGATATTTTGTAGGTGAAATTTTTAATCTTTCTGAAAAATTGGTACAAATTTGTTATAAGTTATTCGATCGGTTTTGAAAGAATTGCTTCGTTAGTGACCAATTTCGAAATTGGTCATTTTCAAAACTATTCAGTTATGTTTTAATATATTATTCTCCCCGAACAAATTGATTATATTTGATATGTTATGATTTTATTTTAGAATAGATTTTTCTTACCAATGCAATGAGGTGTACCATAGTCATATGATATTAATTTATTGCACTGTTTCTACACGGAGATATTAAATTAAAAATATGTCAAATGTGTGTGAGAAAGCTTTATGATAATGAAATATGAAAGTGAGTATGTATATTTAATATAATTGTACTTATAATAAAATCATAAATGTTTTGATGAAATACTACCGACAACATGTAGTTTTGTGAATATGAACATACTGTTACGAGAATTATTTTTGGATATTATTTGAGCCTTATTATTTAACATAATAATATAATGAAATACATTATTATTTTAATATGTTTACATTTTTGTTACATTTTAATTATTTTATAGTTTGAAATGTAATATATATTTTTACATTGAATAATATAAAATCTTCATTTTTTTGTGTGTATTTTTAGTTATTTCTTAATAGATAAATTTTAATGTCTAATTTTGTTTTACTATTTATATTTTTATATATTTCATTTTTATTAAAAGTTAAAAGTTAATTTATGCAATAATAATAATAATAATAATCATAAACGTTTTAGAATTTATATATTTATAGATTAAAAATCAAAATGATGTATTTATATTTAAAATATTTTTATTTATAACATTGCGATTTGGCTTTTATAAAGTATTTTGTGACGTCATTTATGTATACGTTTGACCTGGCTCAACTAGTTGATGTAGCTCGCTTACTCGCTCCAAGCGGATTCGTACTTCCTGTATTTCTGACCAGCAACTTCCGTTTATTTTACGTGAGTTGTCACCAACAACAAACATGTTTTCTAAATGGAAAAATTTGCCAACGTTTATGGTAAATACGTTAATTTTTGTTTCATATATAAATTATATTCATTTTGTAAATATAATCTATCGAAATATAACCTTTAATATCACAAAATTTACGAACTGTATGTATACAATACTTTGCAATATCTTGCAGGACTTTGATGGCCAGCAACGAGCGGAGAGATTATTTCAATTGATAATTATCGTTTTTGCTGTAAGTGTAAATATTTATAATATATAATAATTACATATAATATGTCTGACATCATGAATTTATTACAATAAAGAAACAACTCATTTTATTTATTTATTTTATAGCTCATTGGTTTAGTATGGGGCTACATACACCAGCAGTTTTCCCAGACCATTTACATTTTAGGAATTGGATTTGTAATCTCGTGCGTAGTGAGTATATCTCAAATAACTATTTAGTTGAACTTTTGAGTTGAATTTCCCCATTAGAAATCTAGTCGTTCGGATAATCGACATTTTTTACTGTAATTTAAATAAGGCTATATAATAATTCTAATATTTTGAACATTTCAGTTGACGCTGCCCCCATGGCCAATGTACAGAAAGAAACCACTGAATTGGCAAAAACCGATCAACGACGAGAGTGTTGAACCTAGTGCGGTACAAAAGTCTGGAAAGAAGAAAAAATAATAACTTTGTTTGTACAGATTTGGGTTGTTTTTTTTGTGCGTGGTAAGCATAATGGTTCAAATATCTGTAACGGATATTGCGAACGTATCCAGTGGATTGTAAAAAAAAATTTCAATAAATTTTCAAGTCGCCGATATTTATCAGTTTGTATGATTTGTAAGTTTATTTATTTTTATTTTGGAATAGTTGTTGTGTTATTTTAATCTTTTCAAATTTTTACTATATTTGTAATTGTTTATTTATTCAACAAACTTAAATGTGTTGAAACTTGGTTAATATAGTGTAGTAGTGCACATTAGATTTTATCGGTTATATATTTGATATGATTAATATCAGGTACCCGATAAAGTTCGTGCGGTTTTTTCTAAGGCCGTCATTGCTTTTGCGGAAATCTTGAAAATTAAAACCGCATAAACATTTATACAGTATTAGTAAGTAGCTCATCGAAAATTATGGAAAAGTTTTTTGTTTCATTACAAAATTCACTTGTTTTTTATCTCATGTTGCTTCGCAATATTTGTTGGTTTTCGCTCTAAAAGCGCTTAAAACGTACAAAGCAAATGCTGTCTTTCTGGGTGTTTGAAAGTTGTGATGTTTTAAAGCCAATGGCTATAGAGGTAACAACCACACGTTTTTAGCCAATAGCAACTTGTGTATTTTCTGGTTGTCATGGAAACTTTCGTTATACATCGTTGGATTTTGATGAATTAGGTGTCTATGGATTCGTCTTAGTCTACCGAGTGACACTGGCTACATGGCGTCTATGAAAAACCAGGCAGACGTTACATGCCATATGTGCATTATTCTTTAGACCCTCCTACAGGCTAAATGGCTCAATGGATTTTGATGAATGAGGTGTCCATGGATCCGTCATAGTCTCACGAGTGTCACTGCCTACCTGCTGTTTATTAAAAACCACACGCTATATGCCAGTATAAAAAGGTGATCATCGGAGTTTACGTGACTATATGATTTTGTTTGTTTTTTCCTCTAACCTGACCCGGTCTTTACCGTAAAATGGGTAAATCTGCACTTTAGGGCCTCAAATGGCAGCGAAGGTCCAGATTATGGGTTTAAAGACCGGGTTAGATTAGAAAAAAAACAAACAAAATCGTATGGCCGTGTAAATTCCTAGATCACCGAGTATGCTTAAAAAGTACGTTTTCAAAGTACTTATTAATTCACTTGTCATTTTATAATATAGGTTAAGTTTTAGTGCCCCATGCTCAAACAAAACTTAACATGAATGACGTTTCTCATCAACGGCACTCTTAAAACGACCTCCGCGCGGCTTGACGTCACCTAATATCTGCCCGTGGATGACGTCATCTATCAAACAACGAAACGACCTCCCGCCGCGCAGCGATGACGTCACGAGATACCCCTTTTTCGAGTAAAGAAACGCAGCTCGCGACGGAGTACATCACGTGACCTTGTCGCTTGGAACCTCCATCTTGTTTTTGTCGGCAGAAGTTGCAGGAAAGATATATACTAGGGGAGACAGGGTTTTTTGGATGGAAGAGGAATAATAGAAATAGGCGGACGACCAAATCTGATTTCGGATGGACCCACCATGAGAGCGACTGGGAGACAAAAACTACATGGCAACAACAACATCAATGTCTCGTCTATAGGATGGGAAAGGGTTTGATGTCCGTCATTGTGGTGGTGGTGTTGTTGTTACTTTGAGAGAGGTAAGTGTGTGTATCATGGAAAGAAACAAACACGGGATTTGGTAGGTCCCGTCCATTAGTTTTAACATCAAATCTGTAAAAAAACAAATTCGAGCAACTAACCTTCATTCTCCACCCAATTGGAAAAGCACAGCTCATTAATTGATAAGATGTCTAATACATATTATAAAAAAACACTAATACTTAATTTAATTTATTTTTTTTTTGGTTGATGATGACCTATTTTTTTATTCCATTGAGGATGACAACCAGTAGATTAGTTGTGAAATTGAATAGCATTTGCAAAATAGTGGTAGATGGGAAATTGGATATGTAATTGACAATTCAACGCAGACGACAAGTTTTGTATGTTACGTAGTCGACGTATACCTGACATAAGTATTCGTATGTATTTTAACATGATTTACAAAATTTGAGTATGTAAAAAGACAAAAATTCAGTGATTCGCTGATGACAATATGTAGTTGACAATTCAATGCTGACGACAAAAACATAGTCATATACTGTACGTAGTCAACTTATTCATATGTATTTTGACACGGTCGTACATAATTGAGTATCGGACAAAATGTAGTATATGCAGACGAAAATTAGTGTGTGTATACATAGTCAACATACTATACAATGTTGTATAGTCAACATAGCATACATAGTAGACAAGTTAATGTCAACGTAACATATACAACTATACGTAGTCAACGTCTATTTGTATGTAAGCGACAACTTTGTGTCTAGTCAATACACAGAAGATAAAAGCGTGAGTACATGCCCTAGTTGACAATTGGTATTACTGTGAAGATGTGTTTTGTATGTATGTTTCTACGTCACTGTTGACAACTTTACGTATATGATAATTTTTGGTATGTTTCGAACAGACAAGAACTATAATGACTCGATATAACTGTTTTTTTGACATTCTACGCCAATAACTAAAACTCCACAACTTCATGTGCAAATTTTTGGTTCATTTCTTGACGCAATGAATCTTCGTGCATATGTTTGTGTCATTAATAAGTATGTTGACGTTTATGATAAACAGTAGGTTTGGGTTCAATTCATAATCGATACGAAATTTAACATTATTAAGTTAATGGTGTATTGGAATGAAAGCTAATACTAATATAAAACCTGTCATTTTGTATCACTTGTTACATCACATTATATTATAACATGTGTCCAATTTAATACGGCCATGTTTACACAAATGTAAAGATGTCCTTTGATAAGTGAGTTTGTGAAAACAGTAAGTTTGATTCACCAATAATGTTGATTACTCTAATAATGGAGTAAGTTTACTGCAGATAAAGGTAAACAAACTGGAATGTAAAAGTAAAGGGGGGACTAAAGTAAAACTAGAACTGGTCAGTGTCATCTATATCATTTGTTAAATCATGTAACACCATGAGTCAAATGTAGAAAACCTCGTGATTGCAATATGCCCATTTCATGTTAATTTTATGATATACCGTCAATAACATATTTACAAGTGTATGAAAAGAGCATACAACGTTATGACTAGTCTTTGGAATGTGTAGTTGTACGTGACTCATCCTGTACAGTGTATTCAATTACACCACGTTATAATGAGAATTTATTATTACTAAACGTATGACTGGTTTTTTTTTTTAGGTTCAGGCAAAATAAATTTTAATCATAAAGATCTACCTACACTAAGAATTCATAAATATTATTGGTGAAAATGAAAAGTTGATTCATGATGATTGGGGGGGGGGGTTATAAATTTTAACATTGAAACTGTTTCGTGTAATAGTTCTATTTTAAATTCGATGGTCAGCTTTAAACGCTTGCATTTATAAATGTCTTTGCAAATTGCATGACATAACTTGATAACGATAGTGTTGACAATGTAATAATTAGTTCAGTGTTTTCTAGCTCCCAGCATGTTGAGACACACTGTATAAAAAAACACAATGACAATTCGAATTTTAAGGTTGGGATTTTTCTAGGTCAAACAATACGATCCCGTTTTTAAAAACAATAGACCAATAATGAAATGTATGGAATTCGTATGAGTTATAGTTTTTATGTTTTCCCGTTATCTATTTTATTGGCATGATGTTAAAAAGGTCAGCGTATCTCAAAGTATAGTAATGTACAGGGTGTTCCAGCTATCCATTTCGATGAAATGGGACGACTTTTACGTTTCTTGATGCTTGTCGTATTTAAATTGTTATAAATATAAAAGTGTTTAAATTATTTTATAATTTTATGCACTAATTGTCAGGGATTTTACGTTCCCCGGATTTGACACCCCTGGACTTCGGGGTTAATAAAAACAAAAGGTTTAAACATGGCATTATGTGGTTTTTAATAGATTCGTCCCATTTCATATATTTTATTAATTGGTTTATTTTATTGGCATGATGTTAGAAAGGTTAGCGTATATCAAGTTACAGTACTGTACAGGGTGTTTCAGAATGAACTATTTAATTTCAGTGAAATGAGACAATGTTTTCATGAAAAAAAACCATGTTTATTGATGTTTAAAATATTTAATATGTGTTATAAATGTAAAAATTTCTAAATTATTTCATAATTTTATGCACGAATTGTTCAGGATTTTGTGTTCTCTGGATTTGACACTCTTGGACTTCTTTTCTTTGCATGGAGCTTCATAAAAACAGAGGTTCAAACATGGCATCAAATGGTTTTTAATAAATTCGAATTTCAATTTAGCTAATTCTGGGGCACCTTGTATATTTTTTGACATGCAATTATTATTATTATAATTTTCTTTTAATTTAGAATTTCTGTTAGCACCATGATGATGTAATTTTGTAATTTACATTCGAAATGTCACACTAACAAAAACCGATAAATTCAATGCACGTCGTTACGAGATATTCTGTTAATTGGTTTATACGTCAAGAACACGTGTCAATGTCGATGATACTCGATGATGGACCACAGTTATCATCATAGAGCTCAAAGGTTTTTTTTTTCCTCCCTCTATTTAATTGAATCAAATTCGTTTTTCGATATAAATTATAAAAATATTAATCAAAAAAGGATATTTAATTGTCATAGGGTCAAATTTCTTAATCTCCATATCCGGTAGGTGTTCAAACGATTTCTTAATCGAACAACACTGGTTTCCGTTATTATAACCTAGCTAGCTATATAATGAATATTGATGTTGATGGGTGAGTGAAATTTTGTCAGAATTTTTGAATAGTCATCGAGGCTGATCGGATTTCGTTTTGCAAACATCGATTCGGATTGTCGTGGGATTTGTGATAAAGATTTGATACGAAGTTGATATTATCTGCAAGGTCGTTTTGTTGTTGTTCGATTTTGCTTTAAAAATTGCATGACACCGCCATTCACGCAACCACGTTAATCATAGGTGTAGTGATGATGCACCACGGAACATTATATTTAACCAGCTTAACCATGTGAAATTGGAAAGTTGACGTTTTCCGGATGTTGGATAAATATTTGGATTAATATTATGAATATTTTTTGTATATTCGTAACGAATTAGAATATTCATTATCAACGGGTGAATAAGCTTAGGTTCCTTTTTTTTTGATGCAATAGAAAATGAAAACGACCGTGACATACTTTCTCTTCCTATGGTTGGAAAGCCAAATGAATCTATTGTAAATGTTTTATCTATGAAATTAATGTACAATTTACGCAATTATAATTTTTTTTTTTTAAATATATATATCAATATATTTCATCGTCACGGAGTTTGGATATTACATGATCGCCATGGATGGTAGTCCGATTTTTTGTTCACGATTGGTTTTACGAAATTATGTTGGTGCTGCATACATAGTAAGAATTTGATCGTCTTCGGTTGTTATACGCTTTATTTCAGGTTCACTTGTGAGTGAGTTTGTGATTCTAGGTTGGATTGTGAGTTTGTAATTCTAGGTGTACTTGTGAGTTTGTGATTCTAGGTTCACTTGTGAGTGAGTTTGTGATTCTAGGTGTACTTGTGAGTTGAGTTGGGAATTGATATATACTGCCATCTACAGGTATTTATCTGAGAATTACCAGTGAAAAAGTCCAATGTACAGTGAAACCTCTCTAAAAGCGACCATCCATGGTTTCATGGAAAGGTGGTCGGTTAATAAACAATTTAAAACGGTAGTTTTGCATACTGTACACAATAGTATTATTTAAAGAAAAAATAGAAAATCGAACATTTTCAACATTTTAGGATCAGAATGGAATTCTCAGATTTGGGGTTCCCCCCCCCCTCCTTTTGTAAGTCCGCCACTGGTCCGATATAACAAAAAATTGCAGAAATCGAAAATGGAATTACTCAAAACTCGTATAAATCAAATATCAAATTACTGAAGTAGTCGCATGAAGCAAAATCTGCATAAATTTGATGTAACAAAAAATCGCATAAATCGAAAATTGGGGAAACTGAAAACCGAATTGTCAAAAACTCGCAAACTGCACGAGTCCAATATAACAAAGTCATTATTTATAAATAAGAAAATTTGCTGCATTATGTACATATATGCTATATGGCGATATCTATAAAGTGTATTCTTTAAAAGTATTTTTTAACATACTGGTTTTGTATTTAATTTTATCTAAAATTCATTGAGTTTAGTTTGCAGAAATGTAATTTAATATAAGAAAAGCAGACTTGCGTAATTCAGCATTCCAAAAGCTAGGAATCGTACCATTGGCAAATTTACATCGGTTTTCCGAAATTATGCGTTGTAAAAAGTAATACGACCATCGTAATGTAACGGTTTCACTTTTAGGAATTTAATTTATTTATCTTAAATACATTAGGTTTATTTTACAGAAACGTAAGATAAATATAAGAAAAGTAGACTTAAGCATTCGAAAGTCTAGGAATCGGTTGTCATTTTTTAAAACAAAATTATGCTCAGTTATATGAATGACATAATACAATGCTTTGCTTTATGTTTAGGTTATTTTGTATTTTAAATTCTAATTATGATAAATAACTTAAAATTGGTTGTATTTATTTTACAGAAAATTATTTTGTTCTCTTCCTATAAGTAAAATCGACTTTAATTTTGCATTCCGAAAGCTAGGAATCGAACTATTGGCTATATGCATGAAAAAGGGTAATTCGGGAAAAATCGATGATTTGTTGATCAATATTAAATGATTGGTATGGTAAGAATTTTAAAGTGAGTGTGTGCTTTTAAATACGAACTGTTGAAATTCTGTGGCTATATTCGTGTTTTCGTTGTATGGTTAGTTCACAGATACCTATGATTCAAGATCTCTGCAAATCTACAGTGTATAGTCTGAAGATGATGTGAGGTACAGGTTACTGGATTAAAATTGCGTAATTTTTATCCTTAGCATTTGAAAAGATAACGATGACAATATAATTTGTTGCTGTGGATGAAACTAAGAAATCAGTTGATCGGATCGTATTAGAAAAAAATCTGGCTAGTTTCACTATAGAATTTTGGTCTTGTCATAGTCACAATGTTGTTATCATCATTGGAACATTTTAGTAATGAAAAGTAAACCCATATACATTGCACATTGATATATTGCATACATTACAACTTGCATGCTTACATAAACGTTAAATAGTTTTATTTGTTTATAATGGAAGCTATCATATACTGTTCTGTTCATTTGTTACACAACAAATTTGTAGTGTTGTGTATATTTACTGTAGAATGTACAGGGTGTCCTCCATAAGATGCCAGTCCATTATTTTTTAGTTCAGGTTATACAATTTTGATGTTTGGTGGAGCTGAAAGTTTGTGAGAATTTTGTAGTTCGTGTCGGAGCTGCAGTGGCGCTGCAGTCAGTCATTTTCGAAAATGACGAATAGAAGCTGTGTGGTGGTATAGAAACAGGTGCAGGTCACATGGGGGAATATTGCAGAACACATGGTGTCGATCAAAGATTCACTTTGGTTTTGGACTGCTGCCTAGACATGCCACTGAGGCACTGGTGTGGAGGTGTCCTGAAGCCATACTTTTTTTTTATGAAACTCAAATAGGTTCATCACCATTTTCTTATTTAGTTGTGGTTATGTATGTAACGGTATGTGACTAAAATGGTGATATCTCATGGTGGACACCCTGTATTCATGTGCTAGCCAAGAAAAAATGTTGACCCGATGAGTGATTACAATTCAACATCCTTGAGAATAGGTCCATTTACTTGGACACTATCTGGGGTTGTTTTTTTTTACACACATTTAGATTAGATATATTCCAGATCAATACGAGGATAGAAAACTATTTTTCCACTCAGCGTATGCCAACAGATGTTTCGAGACTGTGTGTATTTGATTTTCATACATTCAGTTCAATATGCTACAGGCAATTTATATAGTCCATTCATTGTATACAATGCCAAATTTGGTTTAGACAATGTATGAAATTTATATTTAAGCATTGGAATAGTTAGGAATTTAGGCTTAAAACTTAAATATTTTTATTGCCTGTAAGTCATACATTTAACAAATAAAAAACAAACTTAATCATTGGAATTATCACTTTCGATCGGTGCAAATTTCGATTCACACTGTAACCCCAGGAACGCATGTTATGCTACGCTAGTTCTATTACATATTTCAACAGCAATCTATTATTGATGAGTAAAATCCATTGCACTTGGACGTGTGGTACGTCGATGTCGGAAGACAGTTTAGAATTTCAATGACAACTGTCCGATTATTCAACCGATTTTCTATTTTTAACATGCTGAAAATTTTTGTTTGTTGATTTTGACACGCGACTACGCTGATGTCAATGAAATGGCCGTACTTGGCGAACATTAGTTTACTATGTGTTAACTTACCCAATGATACCCAATGTGGTATGCTACAAACTCGATTATTCGAATGTGATGAGTCCATGCTCATTTCGGATAAAGGAAAAGTTTGATGATTCGGAATTTCAATGTATATGCCAGGTTTGATATTATAAAAAGCCAATGGCGTACAAGTTAACAAATGTTACATGTAATGAACAATAGCCTACGTATGTACACTATTTACTTACACTCATTTGTTTATAAATTATTCATAGCTATCGATAATGTCAATGATTTTTTCGATAATACATAGATTTTATATTGAAATGATATTGTACTTAATTTGCATAAACCAGAGTCTTGGATAATCGAGTTTTAGTGTATATGCTTATACAGGGTGTTTCATCTCAAGTGTAGCAGGGTGATATCTCTTAGTTTTGCAGATACTTCGATTATTGTCGTATGTAATATGATCATAGTATCAAGGGAGGGGACTGGTAATACAATAGTGAAACTGAAAATAACAAATAAATGTTCAGGGTCATCTCATTGTTACATTAAAAACCATGAGTCGTGGCTACCAAGTCGTTTTTAGAAAGTTGTAGCCAAGGATTTATTTAGCCAGAATCCACTGTTTTATTTTAAGACAGAATCCAAAAAGTTGTAGTTTTTGAGTTGTTTGTTGAGTCGTTTCTTGGTTGTTAGATTGTGCTCCATGTTCAAAATTTTGTTTCTGCATACCACCTGTGCTCAGTCGCTCAGAGTCGCCATTTTGGAAATGACTGACAGCAGCGCCACTGTGGTTTTGGCACGCACTACAAAATTCCTACACAACTTTTTGAGTTTCTGCTTGTGTTTCACCAAGCATCACGTTTGTATAACCTGATGTGAAAATATAATGGATCTTCGAAATGTTTGGATCTTATTGTGTCACGGACCTCATTGGATCTCCCTGTAGAATAAATCGCAATTATGCTGTGAGGCATTGAATACAAGTCTTATAGTCGAAGTGTCAGTTGAAATTAGAATCGTGAGAGCAGAATGATTGTTATAAACATTATTTTCATCTCAGATGATTTCGAACTGTATATGATAGGGATATACGATTAGCGACATTTGACGATTGTGGGTATCGATTACTTTGTGAAGTATATAATTTCCTGTGTTGTTTTTAATTTTGTTTGTAACATGAGAGACTATGTATTAAATTTCAACCTCCGAATTAAAAGTTACTTTTTTAAATTTTCATAAACTGTTAATGGGCATAAGTATAACGTACGATTTACGTTTCTTGTATGCTAATTTTATTTAGCGTAATTTTTATACTCTTTTATATTAGCTTCACTTGTGAGTGAGTTGTGAGTTTCTATATATGAAAACAAAACGACTCGATGAATTTTGATGAATGAGATGTCTATGGATTCGTCTTAGTCTCATGAGTGACACTGGCTATATGGCATAATTTAAAAATAAGCATTTTTTTAATGTACTTGTTTTTGAAGTTACGCTAAATTGTGAGCAACAACAACGCCTGCTGAGTTTATCAATCTTTTAAAAATTATATTTTATAAAATCAAAATTTTGTTTAGTTTTATTCAAAGTATTCATCACAACTTTCATTTTTTATTGTTTTCCAATTACAATGAAATCCGGTTATTATAATCACGGATGATGATGATGTCAATCGACTATTACAATAATTCAAAAGTGTTCCAAAAACACTGTTTAGTGTATTTTTTTATTCATTGTTTAATATTATCAGCTGGTTATTGTTATCAAAAAGCACTACTGTAGTCCCAAAGTGATCATAAATTTAACCGCATTTTACTGTAGTGTATATTTAACCTATGTTGTTACTTATTCACCTATGGTTAGTATATTCACAGCCAATAATTCAATTAAATCTTTGGCAATTCCTATGTTGTGTAGCTTAACAAGTAATTTGTGTTGAATTACATCAAAGGCTTTTGAAAGGTCAAGATATATTATTGAAACAAAATTTCCAGTTGAGATACTCATAAAATGGATAAATATCCATCCAACAAGGCATCAGTAGTAGAACGACCCCTATGAGTATAATTTATTTTGTTCAATTGTTGTTTTTATTAGTTTTGTATAGTATTTTATTAACATATCACAACTTTCACTTCTCCAATTACTTCAGATGGCATTTAACTGTACTTCACCTATTCACCTATGCTTGTATAAATTCATATGACCTTTGTGGGAAATTAGGTCCCGCTTTTATCGTTACATGTTGTGTGTGTTTTTTTTTGTGTGTAAGCCTGTTTATATTATTATTATTTTATTATTGTTTCATCCGCAAATTCATTTCCTATTCCAACTTCAATTTCCATAAAAGTGGATTGCATTATTTGTAAACTTAGTAACCGCGTGTCACTCTTTTACGAATTTATGCATCAGTTGTAGTGCCCACAATGCTGAACATGCGACATTTAAACTATGTATAGTGTATATTGAGGAAATGATAATTATTTTTAAAATTTGGAAGTATCCGATGGTTCACAAATCAGGATACGGACTGGTGTGATATTTGCATGTTGTATGTGTATGGTGGGTGTATATGTGTATGTGTATGGTGGGTGCGCTATATAGACGTGCATGAATTAGCTTTATGAGTAAGCTTATATATTATTGTGCATAAGGGTTCGCCATATATGAGGTGTATTTCGATTAATTAGTCATAGAAAAGACTGGTCGGTACAGATCTATTTCGAAAATCATGTTACACAGTCGATTGAGGATGTTTACATTTCAAACTGATGCAAATGAACTGATTGAAATGCGTGTTCATAATTGTCTGATGATATTATTTTTTTCAGTATTTTATTTTATGTGTTTATAAAACGAAATTGAAATTGGAACTTTGATGATGTGAACATCATGTGAATTTTTAAATTTATTCGTAAAAATTGAATTTTTTGAAGTGAAATTGATCTAATTTGTACATGTGTGAGTTTTACTAGTTTTAGTTAATATTTTTAACTAACCTAAACTGTCATCTAATCCCGTACACATTAAGTGTACGGGATTAGATTCAGATTAGTTAAACTTAACAACCATTCCTAACCACTAGCTCCACAAGCGGCTTCTCAGTTAACAGAAAAGTAACGTTAAGTTCATGAAATTTAGTAGTTTGGAAACTTAATGCGTGAAATATATGAAGTGTGAAAATGAAATACTGTATATGAAAATGAAATGTATGAAATTATGCGTTTAGATTGGAATTTACTGTTTTCTCATAAAATGGGAAAATGTTTACTTGTTTATTAGTAAAATGTGTATTATTGTGTATTTTTATTTCAGTAATAATTTTAACTTGTATTTTTCAAACTAAATTCACGGTTTCTGATAAAAACGCAACAAATACACGTTTCATTTTTTAAATTGTGGAAATTGTTAAGTCAAAATATTTTTTTTCACAAAAAAATGGAAAATCTTTATTGGTTTCCTAGCAAAATGAAGAAAATTGTTTCATGGAATCCAACTTTTATTATTACTGTATTTTATTATTTTTATATCATTATTATTATTATTATTATTATTATTATTATTATTATTTTTATTATTTTTTAACAAAATTCATGCTTTCTATTTAAAAAAACACAAATCGAATTGTGGAAACACGTTGATCCGAATTGTCGATTTGTACATATACTGTTTAATTTGTGGAAAAAAGGTTGATGGTGTGACTCATTTCGGAAAACACGAAAACTGCGCACACCAATACGAACGAGAAAGCCACAAAAAAAACGTCATCATTGTCGAACAGCGTATTGGATGATTATACACATTGCACTTGAC
>JAQIWH010001175.1:0-34697 GCA_034695005.1 Cryptops parisi | reverse complement strand
ACACAGTGATCACCTAGCTCGCCCCTTGACTGCCTCAAGCTAATTCCGTGTCAGCTAATGTGAAATGGAGTATAGTAACATTTATTGCCATCTCCATTTTAGCTATGGCCATTCAAACTGTTTCAGATTTTATTATGAACACTTTATATTAAAAACTACCCTTTACTTAACTTAATAAAAAAAAACTTTCTTTACTTGAAACTAGTTCTGCATAAAACTTTTATGACGTAGTGCGTGAACTAAACAAGATAAATAAGCTAAACAATTTGTAAAAGTCATAAAAGTTGTTTAAAAAGTAAAAGCTATTAACTAGTAACTAGTCCGTCAAAAAAAACGGGAAAGTTTTTTCTATTTTCATTACGTAATTTGTGTTAAATCATGTTGATTCACAATATTTGTTACAGTTATGGAATAGACTATAGCCGGATGCAGATGTACTGCTTTTCCGTATTTTGCGGAAAAATATACGTTTCAAATAAAAGATTAAGTTGGCACTACTTTCGGTCTTAAAAACTAGTGAGGAGGCACGGTCTGGTCATTTATGGAAGAGACTAGTGAATAGCCCGTCAAAAATGACGGGAAAGTTATTTATTCATTTGACTCATATTGCTTCGCAATATTCGGTACAGTTAAGAGTATCGATTTCGGTATGAATTTTGGCATTTTCACACATAGTGAGGTAGCGCTAGTAAAAACACAGTGACACTGCCACACAGCGAAAGTTTCTAGAAGATTCTTGAAAGTTCTGAAATTCTTTTTTTTATGCCAAGGTGAAAAGAAAGAACCACGTGATGTTTCTTGTCCAATAGCTATAACTAGTGAGGAGGAGGAGTAACAGGAAGAGGAAAGTCGTGCTCTTTTATTAGTAGGATATTTATGAAATAAAATATAAACTATATCGTTAAGTAATCTACAAATTCAGCACAAAATTCGCACATAGAGTTCAAATTTAAACCGCATTTTGTTGGGCACACATTAGTGGCTAGTGTTAACTCTAAACGTTATGCTCAGTCATCTTTTTCAGACATTATTCAAACAGCCATTGTTCTAACTTAAGCGTCGTTTGTCCCACGTGACCAAACAGTTTCATGACTGGTTGGTTGATCATGTCTCTTGTGCTTTAACAAATAACGAAGCAGTTTGGTCAAGTGGAACAAACATACTGACGTCAAAACAATGACTGTTCGGATAATGTCAAAGAGACATGAAATTTGACAAAATTATTTTTAAATTTGAATGTATACGTACTATAAACTTAAAAAAACTTACTCAAGCTTGTTTATAAAAATCTTCAAACAATTCACCCATAAAATAAAAGTTAAATAAAAAATGCTGTAAATTACAAGTGGAGGTGTAAAGAGAAACCCTTGGAACTACAAGTGAAGGTAAAAGGGCACCTGAGAATACAAGTGAAGGTATAGGAACTCATCTAAAAAGACGAGAGAGACAATAGATTAATCTTGACACCTAACACCTATCGTCATAGCGAGAGATAATCACATTAATGAGGAAAGTCATAAGCTGTACATTAGCGTCAAAGCAACACAACAAAACATCGCAGTCTTTGCGAGCAGATCGATAATTTGGAGAACATCTGGAACTCGTTTGAGTAGATCTTTCACTTACAAGCACAAGAACCTAAGCTAGTATCTATTATTGTTTTTGAAAACACGTCGGAAAAATAAATTGCAGAATCATTTGCAACTTAATCACTAAATGTGGCATGAAACATATGTCATATTCAATAATACAAGTTTATATAAAACTTTATTGCTTTTCTCTTTCATTATTTAAAATAGAGATTGATGATCGAAACATTAAAGAGATCCATAAAAAAATTGATTTTACGAGGGACGATCGATCGTCTTAAACCAAACGGAACCAAATTAAAAAAAAAAAGATTCAATTTGAGAAAATGTTGATTTTACTTATAGTTTGTCCATAGGGTTGCATGCTATACGAGTAATTCATAGAGCCGTGTAACTCTAATTGGTCAAACAATATAAGTCTTAGTTTATGCCTAGATCACGAGTTAGTGGCAGCATTCATTAACTCAGAAAAAGTGAGTTAGTTCGCTATGGTTTAACTTTAACACGATCCAAATGTAAACTAGATTTGGATTCATTGCAAGATAAAACAAGCGAATTAGCATCAATAGTTACAAATCCGGTTTAAATTTGAACTCTTTACGAGTCACAATAAAATTTCAAAATTGAACAAGTATAAATATCTAAAAACATCCGGTTCAAATTTGAACATGGATTTGCTCTCCAAGAGTAGCAAACATTTCAGCGAATATCTTTGATCAAATTTTTATTAATGAAATTGTGATCCAATATGTTCATGCTACGTGGCATGAATCACTGTGTGATAGTTAAACCTGAAAGTACTGGAAACGTGGTTGGCCTACTAATGAAATTGAAGTCCAAATGACTTGTGCTTGCTTTAATTTTAAAAATATTGATTGGAATGAAATGATTCGTTCCATGGAAACTGGAGAAGTATTATCACTGGATAATAAGTTATTAGTGGATAAAACATCCGAATGACAAGGTATTTAATATGCTTTACACTCATGATTAGTAAATTCAATAAGTGAAATTCCGAGCCAAAAAGATGGTGGACAAAAAAAGTTAAGAAATTATATTGTGATAATAGCATGGCATATGAAAAATGGTGTTTAGACACTAATTCAATTCTTCTTTTAAATTTAAATTATCAAAATTTGAAATTATCAAAAAATTATATAAAGCCTCATTAAGAGATGTGACCACGAATTCAACATTGGTTGATTTTTGTTAAATGAAATTAGGCAAATACTGCACAACAAATTTTTGGCTTCCTTCAAAATTTGGGTTTATCAAACCCATTCAAACTGGACGTAAATATCAGTTTAGATTGATCGTATCACGTAAGAATTTAAGAAACATGAAATAAACGCTTTATGGCAAATGCTATTATAATCTGTTAAGATGCACAACACTGCACAAAGGTGATTTTGTTTCTTTAACATTATTGTTTCTTGTGCAGGTTTTGCTGCTGATCACAAAAATCATCTCGAAGTTCTCCCATTACGTACCGTTTTTGAGAAATCTTCATTTTTTACTATCAATTTTATGTTTGTCACCTATGAGCTTTGTTTGAATATGCTCTATGTTGCAGTTATGTTGCTCTATGCATGCCCTTAGGGATGAGATATAAAATAAGTTCCACAGGCCTAAATATGTTTGAATGTCGATTTTCCTTTGTAAGCTGTGTCCAGTCTGTGTACTCCACAAATGTAGCAAAACGTATAATTGCTGTTGCAACAATGGCGAGACATTTCTGCTGTCAACAATCTACCTTAAATATATACATGCATTAGAAATAAGTCTCTAATGGAATTGGCTAACTTACATAAACAATGACATAATTAAAATGAGTGAAATCAAAGTCAATTTCCAAGGAGAATCAACCAAACTGGTCTCAACTTCCCGAGTAGCATATGTGTTTGTGAGCGTAGCACTATAGTTTTGTCAACTTCCATCCAGCATCCAGATGTTCATACATGCCAAAGCTGTACCAATTACTACACAAGCTTCATAAACACTTGAACATACTTCAGTTTCAAGGAGCATATTATAATATCAGCAAAATATACGTAAAAAGTATGAAAATTGATAGTAAAAGTGAAGATTTTTCAAAAACGGGAGAATATCGAGACGATTGTCGTGATCAGCTGCAAAACCTGCATATGAAACACCCCATAATGTTTAAGAAGCAAAATCAGTATTATGCAGCGTAATTAATCTTACTCCAAAACATTCTTTCGGGGGCGTCCCTGCAAAATCATCCTCCGTCATGTTAATGTTGATTTATGATGCTATCATTACAGCGTTAATAAAAATGTCTGCTGCAAGATAGTTATCAACGATATTAGTAAAGCCTACGATTCCATCTCCCGCTCCTCAATTATCCGTAGTCTTCTTCGGATGAGTATATCTGATCAATGTCTAGCATTTTTAATTGATTATGTCTGGTCGTTATATTCAGGTCGTAAACCACACATCGACTCGAATCAAATCTGTTCCACGAGATACACAGGGCAGTTATTTAGCATCAACCTTGTTTGCCATGGTAGTTAATCAATAGTCAGCTACATGAACTTCCGTTACATTCTACCATCTATACATATATTGACGATAATACACTTATCTATTTTTCTCAAATATAAGCGATATAAAGCGCGTTTTTGATTGACCGTGATTTGGAGGTAATGAAAACTTGGTATCAGGAAAAACAAATGAGATTAAAACCTCTAAAAACTTGCACTACCATTATTGATACTAATCTTGAAAACCAATAGTATAAATATATTAAAACAAATTTCAATTCTAAATTAAATTTTGTGCTACATATTCAATTGTTGATCTTCAAGAAAATTCGTCATTCACTAAGAACCACTGAAAAGGTTTCATTTTTCAATAGAAACATTATTTCTGTAATGTCTTATGGAATTAGCATATGGTGTGATACCATAGCTTTTCGAGTAAGTACCATAGCGTTTCCACTTATAACATGGATCCACTAACTTAGTTCTACGTACTATGTAGTTCTATGTATGTTTATTTGATTCATGTTCTACGGATCGTAAAATAAAAAAAATTTTACATCGTCATCTTCAAATATTATTAAATTGGAATCGATAAGTGTCAATATCAGATAAGTTCAGGAGATCAAACATGCTCACTCTACCAAATCTATTTTTATATCATAAATCAAAAGAAATACTCCCGTTTTATTAATAACTCACCCTCAAATCACCCTCTCCATCAATACAAATTACTTTTAAAATACGGACCATATGTCAGATCTAAACAAACATACAAATTCAGTTGGAGTCTATTTTTCCACATAACCTTCAATAGAATTATCGATGCTGATATTATTATTAGCATTAACTAGTGTGCAATTCTCGTCTATATTACTAAAATTGTTATGAGACGGATGTGACGTCAATATCGATGTTAAACTCGATATAATCAAGTACTTTGGTTATTGTTCCCCTACTTTGGTATGCATCCAAAATTTGACCAAGAATGAAACTAAACTGGAAAAAATAAGAGAATGACCCTAACCAACTCGCCCCTGTTGGTTACCAATTCTGGGTCAACCGTCACTTGCGACGAGAATTGCACACTAGTTAATGCTAATAATATCAGCATTGACAATTATATTGAAGGTTATTTGGGATAATAGGTAGGTACTTGGGGTTTAACGAGGGCACCGACTGGCTTATACAGCTATGTCATTTGGCCCTCAGGCATTATTTAAATCAGAAATATAGAAATGACGATGAGATGAGATTAATAAACATGGAACAGGGTTTTATGAAGCAGGAGGAAACGGGAGTGCCCCGAGAAAACCTGCCCCCGCGGTGTCAGACCCTAAACTGAACCCACACGGCACGAGTGGGAGGCTAACTCACCAACTAGAGTACCGGAGGTGGATACCCTAATAATAGAGTTCAATAGAGTTGGGATAATAGAGTTCAACTGAAATTTGCCGAAACGGTTGACCCAGAAATAGTAACCAGCAGGGGCGAGTCACTGGTCATTCTCTTTATTTTTTCCAGTTCAGTTTCATTCATGGTTATCTTGGATGCATACCAAGTAGGGGAACAAAGACCAAAGTACTCGATTATAGCGAGTTTAACATCGATATTGACGTCACATCCGTTTCACAACAATTTTAGTAATGCAGATAAATACAAACATGCAGATATTGTGATAAAAGATAGATTATTTATGGTGGGCCTACTTAACAAAAAAATTCTTGTACACTGTTGATTGTATATTTTAATTAAGTTTTGGTGTTGTATTTTATTATTTTAACATTTTTTGTTGTCCTTATTTTGATCCAAGCTGGATTGTATGTGTATAAATAAAATAAGACAAAAAAAGTCTCCTTGTGTAACGATGGGTGTTCAAATTTAAATCGTATTTTATTTGCTACAGAATCACCGCGTTAAATAAGAATCTTTTAAATACCCCCTCGCTTTTTAAAACGTGCCATAAAAGTTAAATCTTGTAAAAAAAAATCAAAATCACCAATAAGCTTCTTTTATAGTAAAAGTTTTATGTTTAGAAAAGAAGCAAAGTAAAACTATAAAAACCCAAAACATGTTTTTTTTATGAGTTTTTCAGAAAGCAATTTTAAAATGAAAAATACTTTACTTATAAATATTTCGTACCGTTTTGTGCAGTTGCACGTTCTGGCAGTCGACCATTTAGAGAAGTCGTTTCGTGTCACGTTCGTACATTCAGCCCTTTCGAATGATTGAACTCGTGTCCTTTCGACAACACTCATTGTGTACAACCCCCTCCCCTCTCCAAACAAAAAAACACTTATCATTCGACTTATGTACCGGTATGTTACCGTGTAAACTTGAATTCAGTTAAAACTAGGTTTTTATACTCTTTACTTCTTTTTATACTCTTTATATTAGCTTCACTTGTGAGTGAGTTTGTGAGTGAGCTAGGAATTGAACGTCCACAGCCGTTCATGAGAATATAGTCCAGTGTAACAATAAATAACGCATAAAATGAGAACCGCATAACTACATCGCATAAATATAAAAAAACGCATAAGCTCAATTTAAAACAAATCGCATAAGAAGTGTAAATACATGTAAATTGAAAATTGCCAAAATCGAAAAATGGAATTACTGTACTCAAAATTCGCATAAATCAAATATCGAATCACTCAACGATCGCATAAATTTAAATTTGCATAAATCGAAATTCGTATAAATCAAAATTCGCATAAATCAAAATTCGCATAAATCGAAACGTGCATAAATTAAAAATGGATTCTTTGCATTATGTATGCACGGTACATGCAAGTTTATCAGAATATGACAGTATATAATTAAAGAATATGTCTAAAAAGTTATTTTTCATGTACTGTAGTTCTCACGTACTTTACAAGTCAGAACTAGAATTAACTGATCGAGTTTAAAACTAGCGATTTGGTCGTTTAGTGGCCTTCGGCGGCATTAAGTACCCTAACCTTCGTTTTTCGTGATTGAGCTTAATCGGGTTTTGACTAATGACATAGAGTTTAACTGAATTCAGCTTTTGAAGGAAACATGGTATATATGAGAACCCTTATCGGTACATGTGAATATCCAGATAACCTCCTTGTTTAATCGCGAATAAATTACACGTAGGCCTATTTCAAAACGATATGTTCATGTCTCATTCGCGACCTGTAGCGAGCACGTTCACTACTATATCATCCTTATCATTGAAGAGTCAATAAAGTAAAGATAAAAAAAGTGTGCATCACGTATTCACGCGATGATACAAAACACTTTGTTCAACAAGTTCACGTTCCTTGAAGTTAACTCGATAACATTATCTAAGCATCGCTTCTCTCTCTCTCTCTCACACACAGTTGATTTTGTCAATGGGTTAGAACGAGAACCAGTTACCTTGTGATTCGTGAAGTGAATCTCTAAAAGCAATGTTATTTTCTACGCACTATCATCTCTCAAAGAACGACGATGAAAGAGTTGGCTGAAAAGTGGTTGCAACAGAAGCATTTCAACTGGAAACTCCTTTTCAATACACGATTTTGAAATACAATTTACAAGTAAAGTGTAACGTCAAATTTCGAGTTGAAAGCACGCCATGTCGTTTATTACGCCTTTGACATATCAGTTGGGATTCCCTGATTTCACGTACCATACAATGTTTTTTTTACGCACACTGACGTCCATTAAATTTCTATACGAAATGGATCAAAGTTGTAAACAATATACATACATATATACAGTATATATCTCATAAAATCGTTATTCGCTGTATAAATTGTCTGATAATACATATTCAGCAAAGGACTAGTGTCACTCTGAAAATCCAGGAGTCTAGACGAGAAAAGTAATATTCTCAACCTTCTTTCACAAAAAAAGATTTAGGTCTAAGGAATCAAGGTAAGAGTTGACGTTACTCTTGCCACCACCATCAGCAGGTTGTCAAACAAGAAAGTGGTAACAGGAACACAAAAAAAAAGGGAATGTCGAAGAAGCTAAAGTGAGCGAAAGGTGCCAAAAGACGAAGTAATAGTGGATCACACGCATTGGAACATTGTGGTGTAGACAACATATGCTGGAGACAGGGAAGCAATTTCATGTTTAAAGTTGGTTCTCCGATGTTCTTAAAGAGTAAGAGCCTGGAGACCATAAGTTATACAAAGAAAAAAACAAAAACTAATCACACAACGTAGATAAGCTGATATAAAAATGTGAGCTTTTTATTAGCCTCACTTGTGAGTCCATTAGTCTTTGAGCTTTTCAGTTTGTGAATGAGCTGGAGATTGAATGTACACTGCCATGTAGAGATGATTATGATATAATATACTGTTAGTCCAATGTATCAAAAATTGCATAAAGTGACAACATAAATCGAAAACCGCGTATGTCTAATGTACCTTAACAAAAATCGCACAAATTGAATCGAAAATTTTCAAAAATCAAAAATACAATTTCTCAAAACTCACATAAAGTAACAACCGCATAAATCGAAAAACGCATAGTCCACTGTGACAAACTCGCCCAAATCAAACTTAAAGGTCACGTTAATCTAAACATAAATCTAACAATTTACATACATTGAAACTTGCGGAAATCAAAAATAAAATCACTCAAAACTCGCATAAATCTAAATTCGCATAAAGCAAAACTTTATATAAAGGGTATCTTAAAAAGCATTTTAATGTATTTGTTTGTAACATCAAGTCAAACACTGAATTTATTATTGGATATCGTTGTCTGGTCAGGAGGTCAGATGAGACCAATAGCAATCGGTCTCATGCCAATAAATAATAGATGTGACCAAAAAGTTCTCGCAAAGAGTCTACCAGTTGCAGTGCAAATGACAAAACGAAAGAATTGGTCAGGTTAGATCGATGAATCAGATGAATGTCCCTAAATCGATGAATCAGATAAAATGCATAAAATTCCTCGTTGAACATTAAATTATCTCCAAAACTTGATTTTTTTATTTTCCAACAAGACACTGATCTGAAGTACACATTCCCTTTGGCAACAGATTGTCGAACCAGAAACAGGCGTTAATGCGACGAAATGGCAGCACAGTCTTTGAATCTTAATCCCATCCCACGCGAAACGAAGATTGAATAGACGCACTCAACAGAACCAAAGGGTATATACTTGAGCTGCTTTAAATAGCATTCGAAAAATAACTTTAAATTTCCAACTGAAGTAACTTGGTTTCCAGCATGCCCAAGAGAATGTACGTTAATTAAAGTTAAAAAGTCACACCAAAAATATCGATTTTTTTTTATTAAGCTAATGTTTTTCAACAGAACGGTAAAACAGTTGTTGGAATGTCTAGTGTTTGCTGACATTAATAAAATCAAAACAGTGAAACTTGCTTAAAACGATTCTGCAGACTTTACACTTCACTGAAGACAGATGGTACATCTGATGGTAAATCTTTAAAACGATTTTATACTTTTTAAGTCATTTTCAACTGAGGTGACTTGGTATTCAGAATGCCCAACAAAATCCAAGTTCATTGAAGCCAAGAAAGACAAAATTATCGATTTTTTTGTATGAGACTAATATTTTCTACAATATACTATACAAAATGGTTATAACCACCGTTAGAACGTTTTTATTTTAGTATTCTTTTTCCAAACAATGTCAAAAACATTTGAAACCCCTTAAGACGATTTTATTTTTAACCGACTTCAAAAAGGAAGAGGTTAACAATTCGACGCGTATTATATTTTTTAATGTATGTACCTTCATCACTCAGAATGTGCTTGTCCGATTGGGACTAAACTTTGGGTATCGGCTTGGAATTCCACACAAGTGATCCTACAAAAATTTTAACGTCTATGCCAAAAGGGGGCGCCATAATCGAGATACAATTATTTTTTAAGTATTACACCAATCTCCCTAAATAATAAATCACTGTTGATCTCACTTACTCACTTACTGACTGACTGGTTCCTGTTCAAACCACTTTCACATTCTATTCAAAGCTCCTAGCTTCGTTTCTGGGTCATCGAACGATAGAAAAGTTTGGAACTAATAGAGTTGTTTTTTTTTTTGCTCATGGAGACTAACCTAATTATTAAACTTAATTAAACCATCCCCAAATTATAAATGTTGATATCAAATTCCGATCTAACCGGTTACTATTTGTCGGAAGAGAGTTTTTATTTGTAAAAATCGAGCCATAATTCGTTAATGTTCTATTTAAATTTATATTGTTATTTTAAAGAATCCCGTCGATTGGGCTGGTTTAAAGCTAGTTACTCATAAACTGCTGATCCGATTGGGACGAAACTTGGAATTCATGTTCCATAATACTACAAATTTTGAAATGCCTACGCCAAAAGGGGGTGCTATCATCGAGACATAACTATTGTTATGTATGTACATTGATTACTCAGGAATTGCTCGTTCGATTGTAACTGAACTTATATCGACTCGGCATTTCTCTCCAGTGGTCCCACAAAAATTTGAAACGCTTATGTCGAAAGGGAGCGCCATAATCGAGACATAACTCTTTGGTAATTTTTCGCAGGATCTTGTCTCAGCATTGTCATGAAACAATTGTCACAAAGTGAGCTGGGTGACAATTGTTTCTGATTGCTAAAGGCAGTACCCGCAATCTACTAATTTCAACAATATTCCAAAAGTTGGGAAATTTTCAGTTCCCTACATTGTTTAGTGATGGGAGTCATAATTTGAAAATTTGAAAGCACTTTGATACACTGTAGTATATAACCAGTAGTATTCGTAGTTATTTAACTGTATTAGATGTCATGTTGTCACGCCATCAAAAGTTTTTAAATAGAGTAATGATAACCCTCCAATTGAAAAATAAAATGATAATTAAACAATTAAGAAACCGACTTCGAAAATTGCACAAAAAAGTATGAAATAATTTTATTTCCAATACAATTAATTACGGTATACGTTACTCAGTTCTACTACAAAATTAGTTTTCATGTTACGGTACTTAATATTATGAAATTATATTGATACGAGTTTTTAAGACGTGTAGTACAATTGAAATCGGCGCAACACATATGCATACAAACGTAAATGAGCAATTTGGGTTGCGCCGACTTCAAATGTACATGTCTTAAAAACTCATAATCAATAAAATTTCATAATAAAATAATTTTATACTTTTTTTTGTGCAATTTTTGAAGTGGGATTTTAATTGTTTAATTATACCCTTTATATATGTGGATTGGCACTTCTAACCGAAAAAAACTTGGTGAGGAGTAAGATCTGCGCAAACTTCGCATTCAACTCGATTTTCATGCGAAGCATTACTGGTTAAAATTTGACTACAGTAGATCTATCAGGAACACCCTGAATAACGAGCACCATTAGAATTTCTATCATAAACATATTAGTGAAATTGAACTATGGAACTATCCGAAATCGAGGCGTTTCTGTGGTGTATGTATTTTGTCGTGTTTTCTTATACAGGGTGGCGCAATATTACTTTAACAGTTTGTTTTCTGTAACTTTAAAAACCTCTGTACTTTGTAACTTTAGAAAGAAATGTAAAAATAAACTACCCATTTTCAAAACGGTGAAAGAAACCATGACTGTGGAAAACGTTTTGAAAAGTAATATCAGCTGAATGATCACTTCATTTTGGTTCGCAAAAACCTGCACTTTTCACGAAGTTTTCCATTTAATTTCCCAAAATTTCAAGATACATACAATGCATCTGAATCATACCGGATGGACTTTGTGATTGGACACTTAATTGCCAGATTTGAAGCAGCCCAAAGAAATGAGTCTGGAACAGAAATAGAATTGCAAGATATGGATAGTTTCTTATAGACAACGTATATAGTTCTTTTAATAAATTTCATTCTAACGTTACAGGAAAAAAAAAGAGTTTAGGTGATTTTGCGCCACCCTGTATAAAAATAGTTTCTTGTTTGCAAAAAACACTAGTGTACAGTATTTCATTATTGATACTGTTTTATGAAATTCGTATACTAGAATTCGTATACTCGCTTAATATAACCAAAATAAGCAGCCCACATAAACTTTAGTACCGTGTATTCGATGTATTCATGTATCATAGCCTACAAGAAGAGAGAGTAGAGAGAGTCTCTTCTTGTAGGCTATGCATGTATATAGAAAGACTTCGGGCAATATAATGGTAAGCCACACTTTTTTCAGAAATGACAACTTTACATCAATGTGTCCCTCAGTACTGTTTCTAGCTTGTTACTTGACCACTTCCTAGATTTTCCAGCAAATGGCAGCATAATATAGAGAATCATTTTGTTGCTCAGCATGGTAGTCTATGGAGTTTCTCACTAGAAAAACGGCTCTCCTGAACAATTTCAAGTATGTGGTTTACCATTACCTTGCCCGAAACCCTTGAATTGTACAGTAATTCACTAAGTTATTCTGAATCAGTTTTCAACTCATGTTTGAAGGTATATTTTTGATCACGTATTCTTTACTACCTCATGACGTGATGTCATAGCTATACATTTCTCTGTTTACTTTGGTATATCTAGAAATATCTCACCCTCTTTTTCGATGTGCTTAATTGGTACAGGGAACGAGCGAATTTTCCGGGACGGTGGTTCTCTACGACAGTCCGACATCATCCGGCGCAAAGTATTCCGGAAAGCCAAATTGAAATCGTTGCAGATCACCGTCGTCATCGTATTGGCGTTCGTCATCTGCTGGACGCCCTATTACGTCATGATGATCACCTACATTTTCCTACCAGAAGCCAATCAAATGAGCGAGGAAACACAAGAGTTCATTTTCTTTTTCGGAATGTCCAACTCCATGGTCAATCCCGTCATTTACGGTGCTTTCCACCTGAGACGGAGAGACCGGATGCGACATTCCAAGAGCATGCAGTCCACGGTCAGTTTCCGGAAACCCGCGGGAATTGTCAAGAATAATTCTTCCGCCACCAAGAACGCCACCAACATCCGCAATTACGAAGACACGTGTATCGTGACGGTCTGCGACGACGCCGACACCGTCATCTTCAAAGATGACGACCACCACCATACCGGAAGTTCCAAAAGCAAAACACCGAGTACTAATTCGCACAATCGACTACACTTGAGAACGCTTAGTGACGACACGGATACCATGTGATTTTAAAATTGGGAAAATATTATGACATTCACAGTATACGATACTTGATTTTTTGTTTCGTTATACGAGTCAATTGATTATTTTACATTTTACCAAACATGACCGTTATTTTTACTGTTTCCGATTTTAAAAACAAGAAAAAACAAACAACAATATTAACAGACGTTACAAGTCTTTTCAGCACGAAAAGTGCTTTCATTATCTATATATTGTAAACCAATATCATTAATTTTCTTATTTCATTTAATTTAGAGCCACCACCTATGTCTTATTTATAGATCGTTATATGTACGAATTTTATCGCCATTTTAAAATGATAACTACTGCAGTGCCGGATTTATCTATAGGCAAGTTGCAGCCTAGGGCCTCAAAATCTAAGGGGCCTCGGCCTTAGTGCATGTGCTTTTAAAACTTTTAATTTTTTTTTTGTGAACATATTTATATATTTATTTATGTAACATATAACTTTACTTTTGAAGATGTTAAAACTGGAAATACATCTTCTTCGCCAAGAATCTATACCTATTTGTTTTTATGTGGTGTACCGGTAACTTTTAAGTGATAATATGTACCTAAGGGTTGTCACCTGTTCTTTATTTTAAAGGACAACATACTATTTAAACAGTTTGTCCTATGTCTTTTACTGAGGTGATAAAAGACAAAAAAAAAAGTTCTTTACCGTTAGATTTCTCCACAAAATACTGAAATTACAGAAACCATTTGCAATTTTCTTGAAAAAAGTAAGTTTCAATTTCAACGCACAGATTCTCCTCAATGTCGACCGGGTTCCGTTCCTACGATTAGGTCGTTAAACGAATTGGCCGATAAGGTAGGAGCTCTTATATACAGTACAAAACATAAAAATGCAAATCAGCAAAATTTATGTACACGATGTACCAAACAAATCAAAGTTCACTCATAATCAAAAAAGACGTTCAGATTAACATTTTGAGTTTTCGAATCCTAGTGGTTCCAGGTAATCAGTGCACAATAAAGTACACATTTATATAGAAACTAGTAAATAGCTCGTCAAAAATGACGGGAAAGTTTTTTGTGTTCATTACGAAATTCGTTGTTTCATTTCATGTTGCTCCGCAACATTCGATTACGTGTAGCAATAATGAATCCTACAACAACAACAACATGAAAACCCCTCACTTTTTTTGCAAAGTCGTCTTGGGGTGGTATTCCAAAAGATATTATTTGAGTGTCATGTACGGCTTTATATGTCATCATATGACGTCATATGACTATGCACGTTTTTAGCCAATGACACGCCAGTAACATACTGACAGATAGATTCTTATCGTTTTATAAATAAAGAATATGTAGATGCAGAGCTGGTCATAAGTACGAGCGGTCATTGAACATGTAGGTTGTTAAGTGAAGAGAATATGTATATCATCTCAGTGACAGACCTGACCTACCCATTTTTACATTATTGGTAAAATGGACATAAAAATTAAATTTATATTAAATACGTGTTTTTATGTTCTTTTTTGAGGACTTCAAAGGTGGCAACCTTACATGTAGGGTAAATGAAATTCATTACTTTTAGAAAACAGGTGGCCGCCACGCCACTTTTTGGTTATCATGGCTCACCCTAACACTAGGCGATTTTATTTAGGCGAATGAGCAATAGAGCAAACAAAAAATTTTATCATTGAAAAACAAAATGTGGGGGTTATTGAGAACTGTCCACTTGACTCTATAATAAAATGATAAACAACTTTATGTGACACATTACAAATTTTCACCACTCAATAACCAACTAAATCTTTAATTGTATTATACTGAATGAAAGATAATCAATCCAAACTTTTTTCAGATACTTTGCAAATGTTCAATAAGTCCATCTTTTCTGACGCAGCAGATATCTACAAGATTGTCCATTTTGTCCCATACCACAGTCGAGAGTCGACCAGTGCCACGGGGTCTGGGATACTGTTGGTGGGAAGTGGAAGTGCAATAACTTTATTCTTGATGCATCCCTACATGCAAAATTCGCATAGGTTCGAATCGGTGATGACCGTGTTAAGCACAACATTAACACATCATCATCGGCACATTTGAAATTTAAATAAAGAAGATTTCGTTGGTTGAGTTAATTCAATACATTTTTTCAGTAACTGCCTCCTAACGGAAAACTACGGTAACTACGCGCGTGCGGTTTTCTCAAACAAAACGTGGAGAGTTCAGTGTAGTACAATTCAAGATCTGTTGAGTAGTTATGGAGTGTTGAATACTTGTAATGTTGTCACGGGTTGGTGCACCTCTCAAACCAAATACCTGTTGTCACGAAATTATGAATAACCTGTATTTCAAACAAACAAAGGTCGCGAGTCGTATTTTGTGTTATTTCAACCTTTTCTTAGTAAATTTTGTCAAGTGTGAAGTTAAGAAGTTTATTTTCATGTCTGTTTCACTAGTTGTGATATGTGAAGCATATAGTGTATGTTAGGCTCAAAAAACGGAATTCGCTCATTGAGCGAAAAAAAAAGACACAGCTCGTTGTGGGAAAACGTTTTTAACCTTTATATTAGTTTCACTTGTGAGTCCGTCAGTTTGTGAGTGAGTGAGCTTAGGATTGAACGTATACTACTATCTACAGGTGTTTATGGTAATATATTGTATAGTCTAATGTACCAAAAATTGTATAAAGTGAGAACCTCATTAAGCGAAAACTACACAAGTCCAATCTAACAAAAATCGGACAAATCGAATCGAAAATTGAAGGGAATAACGTTGTATGTTACAAATCACAGTTTTGAGTAAATCGCAAAAAAATGTTTGTTGTCTGGGCAGCGTTCTTCACGAAAGCGATATTTTTACTCTCAGTTACACAGGGTTGTAGTGTTATTTTCTGCTTGGTGATAGCAACACTAGCTGCTAGGCCAATGTATAAAGAACATTTTTTCATAATAATCTCAATTTTGAGTTTTTGTCACATACAACGTTCTTCCGGGCAAGCCTTCAATTGCAGAAATCGAAAATAGAATTTCTCAAACTGGCTGTATAGTCCAATGTACCAAATGTTTTATTTTAAATAAAAAACAAGAATGGAAAAAAATTCTTGTCTCAGCTTGGGATCGAACGAAGGACCTCTCCCTGGTTTACCTCATCTGAGATTCACTAAAAAAAGTAATTAATATTAATTAAAAATTAATTAATATTAATTAAAAATTAATCAATATTAATTAAAAATTGATTAATTAAAATTATAGTTGAGAGAAGATAGTGCAATATTTCTTCGGAATTTTAAACTGTCAAATTTAATTCTTAATGTTTAATATTATTTTAATGGAAATTAAACACTGATGAATGAACGTTTTTATCGCCAAAGTTTAATTCGGTCAAATACCGGTACGGTAATAGACAAGAAAGGTATATAATTTGTAAGTGTGTTGTTTGTGAATTATTAAATTTTGCATTTTGTATCACTTCGCATTGTGGCCCTTAAAAAGAACAAAAATGCCACAATGAGTTGTAGCATTTTCCTTTGTCACAATGCGTTGAGATAGTTTCTGCTAAAAGCCATAACCCGGTTTCGCGTTGTGGCTGTTTTACAGATACCACAATGCGTTGTAATCATTATTTGCGCTCAATGAGCGAATTCTGTCATTGAGCCGATCATCGAGTCAAAACGATACATACATACATACATACCATATCATTTACTTGACTACCATATATTTACACTTTATTTATAATGTGTAATGTGTTTATTTTGTTTCAACATGAATGATATGAATAGCTCATTTAGCCTTTCATTTGAAATTTTGTTACATTTCAAAGATTTCTTTATTAATTGGTGCCTTGTCTTGTAATTGATTCCTGGGATTGTTTATTTAAAAAAGTATGGTTATTGGGAGGAACCTCACGATTTTCGGAAAAGCCAAGAGCCTATCTTCATCTAAATCCGGCACTGGAAAACTGAATAAAAATATTCTATACCTATTTCTATACATCTTCGATAATAGTTGCTTAATTTATAAACTATCAATATCAAACACTTATCCGGGTATTATATCATATATTTAGTTAACTTATACAATAGTTAACTTATGTTTATATCAATACGTTAGCTTGATGTTTATATATCAAGTTCAACTTACTACAGTTACTAACTACTTATATGCTTACTGAAGTTTATAGTTTATATCAATACGTTAACTTGATATTTGTATAAATACAGTATGTTAACTTGATGGTTGTATCAATACATGTTATATAGTCTTCAAACATTCATCAATGAAACGAGATTAGCTGAGAGAGCCGCATGTGGCGATACTCGATGGTGCTTAAGTTATTGGTTAGGTGGGGGAAGAGGGTTAAATAAACAAAAATAAACGTATTAAATGTAAGGTTAATGAATCAGTAATGATTAAATGTAAGGGTAATGAATAATGAATCAGTAATGATTTATTGAGTATGTTTTATGTAGCTCCGAACTTATAACCCAAGTACAAGCAAGTAGCCCCCCATGCGGCTCTCTCAGCTAATCACAAAGTACCCGATAATCAATTTAACTACAATGATTAAATTCAATTTTAAATTAACAAGATGATACTTAACTAGTTTGTAAGCCTGCTACATTTAAGTTCATCATCTTAAAGTTCATATGATTAGTTAAGTCTTCACCAATACATTTCAAAAATTGATTTCAGGTCATTTTACTCAAATAATGGAATATTTGGTAAGTCAACCATCCATCTAATTCTAAAGGTAGTGTACTCTTTTTTTCAGGTAGGTATTTTAAGGGTTAGTCGCCCGACTTCGCTTGTGGTGCTACCTTGGACTAGCTACTTTGCGTGTAAGGTTCTTTGAAATTGTCTTAGTTTTCAAGGTTGGGATAGTTGAACAAACGAAAACATATTAAATAATGTAACTTTAATTATTTTATGAAGTAACGAGCTGTATGCCCGTCAACAATGACGGAAGACATTTAATTCATAAACAGTATTCATAGATTTAACTCAAGTTGCTTTGCAACATTCATTAGTTAGTGTTTTATTTGTGTTTAGGCCTACTTCATCTCATTAGTTACTGCTTATGTTTGTGTTGGTATGGAAACACATTTGTTGTGTTACGGTTACGTTTGTTTTAGTTGTCATTCTGGCAAGAAAAGAAGCACAGAGCACACACCACTTCGCTTTTGTATTGTTTAATAATAGTAAAAAAGCCCATCAATGGAAGAGCACCTGGCGTCATCTGGTGACAACATAAATACTATTTAGTTAAATTTGAATTGAGCCAATGAACTATTAGTTGAATTTAAATTTGAATTGAGCCAATGTAGACCCTGACATTAGCAAATTGTTATAAAAAATATTTTTGCTTGTTTAATTAACTTAATCTGGCCACCATCCAAACCCATACTGTAACTCAAGTACAACCTAATAGCGTCTAAGCGAGGTCGGGTGTCTAACCCCAAGTACCACTTTTATAAAAAATTTGGGTACCGGTACGCATTTATGGGTTAGATGTTCTCATCGGTTGGGGCGGTAGTGCCTAAGGTAATTTGTTTTACTTGATGTGTTGCTAATTGCTTTTAACTAACTTAACCTCCAAAGTGGGGATCTCTATGATCTCTAGGTTATGTTAAAAAAGCAAATAACACACCAAGTAAAACAAATTACCTTAGCCACTAGCGCTTCAAGAAAAAAAGGCATCTAAGTTATTTAACCCACAATTACCCAAATTTGCGTTACTCATATCACTCTATGGTTATTTTTAAAAATAATTTTCCATAGAACTTCATTATAGAAGCATTTTGAGCATTTTGTTTTTACAAAGTGTTTATACAAATTGGAAAATCCAGCCAAAAAAATATAGCAATTAGTCGTTGTTGTTGGGAGTGAGATCTTATTTTGTCAATTACCAATTCATGGAACTGTGGAAGCTAACTGCATTTTACCAACGCTTGATGAGCACCATGTGGTCGAAAACCAACTGACGAATGGCATGTTAAAATATGTTGACATTGCCACATAGAGCAGATGGCCCATTAACTTAGAAACTAATGAATTTCTACAAACTAACAATGATAACAACCCAACTTTACTTTATGCAGTATAAATAAAGTAAAGATTAAGATAAAAATACAACAAAAAAAAATAATGTTTGTAACGTATTTCGGTATTAAAAAATAATAGATGAATGTGAACAATCACTTGAGCATAACACAAAAGAAGAAGAAAACAAATCGGATAATAAAAAGAGTCAACTTTGTTCGTCAACGTTCTATCCAAACAAGCTAAGTGAATTTCACGCTAAATTTGACCACCAGATGCGCAGCGAAGCGTATCTTCCACTAATGATATTGAAACCGAACACAAAGTTGCAATACTCGTGTCAACTCCTACCGCCAGATGGCGAACGTGAAAGGAAATTCGAATAACGAAATTATAGAAACAAAATAACGAAACTGTTATAAAATCGATCAATCAAACCAATCATAACTGAAACTGTAATAAAAATAGTACTTTGTGGCTGAGAGACTCGCTTGTGGCGCAACTCGTTTGTACTGGGGTTAATGGTTTGGAGGCCAGTTGAGATTAGTTGAAGATTAGTTAAACAAAAAAGATTTTAAATGAATTAATGAATCTAATAAATAAGTAATACTGTATTAAGTATTGTACGTTTTTGTTTCACAAACCTAAACTGGTCTCCCAACCCATAACCAAAAAACAAACAAGTATCGCTACAGGTGGCGGCTTTCTTAGCTAATCAGAGACGTCATAACCACTAGAAGAGGTTGTAAGAACCAGTTTACTGTATACTGAAATAGTTTTTTTTTAGGTGTTCCTTTTACCATATTTACATTTTATTTTTCTGAGACATGTTTTGGAGAACATGATACCATCATCTCAGTAGTGTTGATTAATTTACTTAGTAACATGGATGAATTGAAAGGCTGCTGGCAATATAATGATAAGCCACTCTTTTTCCAAAAATGACATTTATACTAAAATGACATCAAACTGGCCTTCAGTAGCGTTTTCAGCTTGTGACTTTACCACTTTCTGGATTTTCAGGAAAAAAATGGCACCATACTAGTACAAAGTATAGAATAGACTCTGAATTCACCTTTTTGCTCAGTATGGTACACTATAGAGTTTCTCATCAGAAAAACGGTTCGTGAGTCGTGACTTACCAATATATTGTTTAAAGCCCTTCAATTCATCAGTCTGTTGATGATGCACCCGAAGCATGTTCATTAAAAAAAACGAGTAAAGTATAGTATACCCAAAATTTAAACGGTTTAGAAAACAATGAATACACTAGCACAACATTAATACTGTACATTACATACATATATTATTCATTAAATGTCAATTTTTGTAACTTGTACAACGGTGTTGAATTTATTTAATACCAAACTAGGCATTATAAGCAACACTGTAATTCCGGATTATCCGAATTTTCGTTATCCGAAATAGGCTCGGTCCTGTCACATTCTGATAATCGAGTTTGTTATGTACTCAAATACACATAACATATAATACAAGCGTACATTTGATATATTTATTTATTTACCGATTCTTCGTCACACAGAAACACAAAATTAATGAAAAATTAAAAACAGTATATGTATATAAAAAATATACATGTTTCAATAAGAACTATTCACTGTTCTTTCTTTTGACACAATATCTTATCCTTACAACCTATGCGTCATCATAATTTATATCGGTTGGTGATCATGATGTAATAATAACTTACATCTAGCGTTACTCGCATACCGATCATCTCACAACAACTTACAATCTTTCAACCACTGATCAAGAAAGCCTTGAACTGAAAACTCGCAACTGTAAACTTGACAATTTAAATCAACTTCCGGTTCGACTCGATATTCAAATCTCAAAATGAAATACAACCACTCAATTATACAACACTACATAAAAAACAAACCAAAGACATCCCGATACCGTAAAGCCAACTCGTTGTAAATCAATCTTGCTCATTTACAACCATTTAAACAACAGAAAGTACAAAATATCAAAAGATATCCGAAACTACTTTACATTCTTAAGACAGTTGGAGATTCTTTTTTTCCCCATTGTATTTTATCCTTCAAAGCCACGTCACGTCAACGTTTTCCTCTTTCTCGTTTTTACGAGTAGAAATCAATTAAATTCGAGTTTATTACAGTGGCCTTCCTCGCTTGTCAATTAGGGGCCATTCCAACGGCAAAAACAGTAAATTCCAAGGATCTTTTAACAAAGTTACCAGAAGAGCAAAAAAATAAAGAGACCACTAACAGTGAAGCGATTCCCTACTGGTCGTTGTCAGTATTGGAGAAGACATCCCTAACCACATCATGAGAAAGGTATTCCTTTACGCTTAGCCGCTTTTTGGGAAAAAGAGGAAGTCGGGTCAATGTTGATTACAACCATGATTGACGTGTAAACCACTCGAAACAACTCAAAAAAGAAACAACAAAGAACTTCCAAATTGAAAGAAAAATGTTTGCAAAATACAAACAAACAAGTTAAAGATTTAGGGGGTACGGTACGAGATATACAGTGGAATCCGGTTATTGTGATCACTTTGGGACAAGTGGTTTCTGATAACAATAGTCGGCTGATAACATTAAACGATAGAATTAAAACATTAAACAATGATGAGACTGATTGATAATAATAAACAATAGCCGATTGATAACATTATCCGTGATTATAATAACTGGATTCCACTGTATAAAAACAAACATGTAGGCCTATATGTAAATATAAATGTTATCGGCAATGTATAGAATCCAGGAATTCTTTACAATGCCCAGCCTCATTTTACGAAGTATCTAGTATGAGATAACATCTGTTTGTTAGTTACGGTTAGTTTAGGTTAGTTAACGTCATATTCCCTCTACCAAATTAAACTTAAATTTAAAACCTAACATTCTTGTCTCGCTTAACGTTCCAACTGTAGAATTCCAATGCGAATTACATACATTATCAAAGCTAAATTTGGAATTCTATAGAATGCATGGATTCTATACATTGCCGATAACATATGAAGATACACGAATATATTATACATCTTATCTATAGAATTCAGACGTTGTTTGTTGTCTGTTTTAGTTTATTTCAACCACTATGAGAACATGTACAGTAGAACCCCCGTAACCGCTGATTCAGCATCCGCGGTTTCAGTTATTCGCGGTTGACTTCGGTCCTATATTATATGGAAAATTTGTATAATTCATAAATTTTCAATTGTACGCAGTTCTGAGTAGTGTGGTAAACTCATGTGGCTGTCTTATGTTTTTTAAAGAAATTGCTCTCAACGAAACAAAAGTTATGCTATTAATTCAAAAATTTTGGCTTCCCCAAAAGAAGCCTTAAAATGGTATTAAAATTGCATTGTTCTATTCTATTATCATTAGTTATTGTCGTTAATGTCTTTTTCCAAATAATTTATGGATTAAAATATCATAGAAACGTATTTACACGTAATAAATAGAGTTCGTTATTATCCGCGGTTTCAGGTATCCATCCGCGGATTGAATTGGAACATATCCCCCGAATATGGAGGTTCTGTACAACAACCGTTGTACAGATTGCCTAACCTTTCTTGGCAAAGTAGGAAATAACATCTTGCTTATAACTGTTTGTTAGTTTTTACAACATCTTTATATATATAATTCTCTAAGGTAGACCCAACCTTCTAAATCCACGTAGGTTTACTATAGCAACCAGGGTAAACAATGAAATCCACGGGATCGCTAGCTGGCGTATGTTACGTCAGGTCAATCATCTAGTTTATTCTAAAATACGAATTAAGTCCAAATTTAGGTCTAAATTTAAACCTAATCTAAATTCTTGCTTAACGTAGGTATGCTAATTTCATACACTGCCTAAATCAGGTTTGGCATTCTATAGCATGCGTGGATTCTATACATTGCCGGTGACATATATACAGAATTATTATACTGTATGTTTAACTTGAAAAGTTAAATCTTAATCTCAACAATTGAAAGACTTCGGCCAATATAATAATGATAAGCCACGTTTTAAGAATTGTTCAGGAGAGCCGTTTTTCTGGTGAGAAACTCCATAGAGATACTGAGCTGTATTATTATGATGCTACCATTTTCTGGAAAATCCAGGAAGTGGTAAAAATAACAATCTAGAAACAATACCGAGTAACAGTTTGGCATAAAAATGTCATTTTTGGAAGAAAAAAAATAAGGCTTATCCTCATACTGCCCGAAATCCTTCAATTGGAAACACCTAGATTCAGAAAAACTGTTCAGAAAACGTCAATGGCCATGGTCTACAATGGTGACAACACACTATAAAAGATGTCTTTGTCGTCTTTTTTTTTTCACGGGTCTTTCTCGTGATATGTAGCTACATAGGTGTTCGGCTTGGCTGTAGGGGTGCAAGTCTGTGGGTTGGCGTCAATGACCAACATGGTGGCCAAAGTCGACTGTGGTGGTCCACACGGCATCCCACCGTGTGGAGGTGCGGCTTTTTCAGATGACCCACTACTACTTACTACTACCACTACTGCTATGGCCTGCCTACTACTACTACTTCAAAGTCCAGCGTAGAAGAATGTATAAAGAAGAGAGCGCGTGAGAGATGGATGGGTCCAGGTACCGCCCCCTAGTTTGGCGACTGATTTACGAGCCAAGCCACCAACACAACCAAAGACCACAGTGGCAGGGAGAAAAAACACAACAAACTAAAAGTCTGACAAACAAACCTAGCAGTTAAGAAAACGTAAAGCCTCCCCAACGACACCTCGAACGACCGAGGAAAATTGGTGACCACGCTAAATTGAAATTAGAATTAGACAATTTGTCACCTATTTACACACTGTACGTCTTTATTGTGCGGAGGAACTATGTTTAAGAACACCCAAGTAACGGCTATAACCCTGTTGTTGTTGTTTGTTGTTTTTTTCATGTGAAGTCACGATGGTCATTTATAATTAAATAAAAAGCAATTAGTTGTCGATTAAGAGCAGGATGAAATAAATGGGAATAAAAAATGGGGGTTAACTTATAATTTGATAGATTGTGGGCTTTTTTTTTGTCATAAAAGTAATGAAATATGAAGCAAGCATATAAAAGTAAAGAAAACATTTGAAATATATGGAATAAATGAAACATTTAAATAAAATATACAAAATAAATAAAACATTTAAAATATATAAAATGAATACAGTAAAACATTTAAAATATAAAATAAATAAAACACTTAAAATATAATACAAAATACATAAAACATTTAAAATATATAAAATAAATAAATCGTAGGATGAAGTCTAATTTACCGTCATGCACATTTTCAGTCATATTCTATTACCATATTTCCAAACACAAGAAAAGGGAATTTTGTTACACCCTTTATATTACAGCTATTAGAAATACACTTTATAATTTTTAATTATATTATTACCGGTATTGTATACTCTTGATATCAGCTTCACTTGTGAGTTTGTGAGAGTGAGTGAGTAAGCTGGGAATTGAACTATACTGCCATCTATAGTCGTTTATGAGAATATACTGCATAGTCTAGTATCAAAAACGTATAAAACGAGAACCCGCATAAATCAAAAACCGCTTAAGTCCAACGTAAAAAAAAAAAAAATCTAAAATTAAATAAAAAATGGAAATTTTCCAAACTCGCATACATGAATTATCGAATTACTCAACGATCGCATAACTTTAACTTCGCATAAATCGAAGTTCTCATTAATCACAATTCGCATAAATCGAAACAAGCAGAAATCAAAAAACGGAGTTTACTCAACACATGCATAAATTGAATAAAAGATTGCATAAATTTTAATTCGTATAAATCGAAATTCGGATAAATCGAAACACGCAGAAAGCAAAAAATAAATTATGTTTTTTGCATTATGTATGCACAATGTACATACACTTTATTTGTATATGCCAGTATATACAAAGAGTACGCATTAAAAAGCATTTTTGCATTTTTATTAATTTTAAACGATTATTTCACTGATATAATGTGAATAGTAGGCCTACTATCTAATCTAGTCAAACTATTTGTCGGTGTCTTTCTACACTGACAAGTTTACAATGTGTCCCTTGTCGACGAGTTAAACTATTCATGCTCTAGGGCCCACACCTTCTATCCCCTACTTTAAATCAAAGACGTTGTTTATCTCACAATCGCTCATCTAGTCTACACATTTATAAACTGTCAACCATAATTTGTCTTACTCAGATTTACAAATCTCCTTCATAAGTTATTAGGCATTTAAACAGTTTAATAATAATAATAACAACAACAATAATATCAACGAACAAGAAAAAACACTATGACTTCCTGCTTAAGAAACGTTTAACATCGTCTTATATATACGATACATTATTATTATTATTATTATTATTATTATTATTATTTTAAAAATATTTCAGACATTAATATTATATATAAATAAAAATTTATTTGAATATTTAATTTTCAACTTGCATATCATTTATTCTTGCAAATCATATATTATAAGTTTCAAGATAACACCGAGTACTTTTCCTTTAACGGAGAAGCCGCTTTTGACGCTAGCAGTTAGTGTGAGTTGTATTGTAAAAAATTAATTGAAGGTCCACAGGTGTAAAACGGTGTTAAGTGACATATTTGTCAAAAATGATCTAAAAGCACTTTCGAATGTGTTAGGTGCAATTCTACCTTCCTGACGCATAAATTTGAGCAAAACAACAATATGTGCAAAGATCTTTGAAAGAAAACTGTTTAAACACATCATTAATGTTGATTAAATATTTATTTACGAATTATATTTTAATTAAGAAAGTTTTGTATTACAACCTTTATATTTTAAGTTTTTCTGTAGTATATTTACTGTATATTTTCTGTATTGTAGTTTTGATCCTTTTGGATTGTGAAAATAAAATAAAATAAAATAAAATAAAATAAAATAAAATATTAGTGCAAGTAGTGTGAAGTAGCCAAAATAAATAGCAATGCAAGTTCAGATATTTAAACGCGATTTCCTCAAAATTGTAAAAATGTTACTCAACACTGTTTTACTCTAGGGGGGCTCTTCAATTAATACGACTTTGTTTGTTTTATCTAACTAGAATAAGCGCATTCCCCGTTAAAGGAAAAGTACCAAACCACGTTTACAAAATACAAGAAAATCCACGAAAAGCTCGGTTTTGTTTTTCGTGTTTTTCAAGAAGAAACTATATATATATGCAGTTTTAGATAAATACCCTCAATTAAAAACGTATGTAGTAAGGAGCAACAACAATACCCAAGAGTCATTTCGCGTAAAACGAGGTTAAAAAACAAAAAAAAATAGTGATGAGAAACATCTGACAGAGCAACCAAACGTGTAATATGTCTTCCATGTTTTGTTTTTTCACTATTTTTTTCTTCAAGTTTAACCTCAAGACATATAAATTGCAAAACCAATGCGACACGCTTAAAAGTGCATTAGTCATTGCATCGGTGTCACATGACGCACGTTAACAAAGTCTTATATTAGAAAAACCCAGTTTTTTCATACATGTTATATATCAAAGAAACCGAAAGTGGAAATAAACAAATTTTGATGGAATGCGTTTGGAATCGTATCCAACTTGTTGCCAACAAATTTCGTCTGAAGAATGAGTCAACAAAACGACAGATTTATCGCCATCGAGTCCAAACTGTACACGAGACATGCATCGTCTGACAAATGTTACAGACTTTTAGTCAGTGGCTTTGTTTTCTGGATACTTTTTTTCAACTGAAAAATCGCTTGTGGCGCTTGGGTATATAGATTCGAGGTTAAGTTAGATAAAACAAACAAAAACGGATCAGTTTTACGATAATTAGTAAGTGTTGTATTTTTAACTAACTTTAACTGTGGATATTTACGTATACCCATAAACATTAGTTCAGGTTTGTTAAAAACAACATCATGCCTAGCCACCAGCGCCTTCTCAGTTAACAGAAAAGTAACGTTTTCTGTATAGTAACCCTGTATCTTAAAACACCAATTGAAGGGCCTGGTGTAGAAGAGTGTCAAGTAACATTTTTTTACAAGTGTTAAATGTCATTTTGTCAAAATAATTTAAGTAACCTTTTGTCGTCAGTTCTGCGTGATCATGCGAGATCGCACAGACAAAACGGTACGTGTAGGACGGCAAGGTTGACGAACAAACTGAATGAGTAGCGATTTTTGCGTCGGTCTTATCTGTCAAACTGATCTCTTCATGCCAGACTGACGACAAAACGTTACGTGTAGACCAAGCTTTGCTAGCATTTTTTTTCGAATGTGTTAAGTGCAGTTTTACTTTTCTAACGCATAATTTTGATCAAAATAATAAGTACAGTTACAGTATATGCAAAAATATTAGTGGAAGAAATGTGAATTAGCCCGTAGACAACAAGGCAAGTTCAGATCTTTAAACTCTCGAAATTGTAAAAATGTTACGGCAAACATGCACTTTAGTTCTTCAAATGGCGGCATCGAAAGCGAAAGTTCCGTTTAAAGACCGGGTTAGGTTAAAGGAAAACAAACAAAATCATACGAAACACATTTGTAATTGATTAGTCTTACCTGAACCTGCCTCTATACCCATTACATAGTTTTATTTATTTACTAATTCCGTCTCTATGGGCATAGCTTTGGTGCCGCCATTTAAAGTTCATGTTCACCCCTTTTACACGAGACTCTTCAATTACTGTAAACTTAAAAATCACCTCAAACTTCGAATAGAAAAATTCATTCTTACCGTGGTTTTACGTTTTCATACACATGCGGTTGAACACTTTCACGTTGACAACACTTGTGACGATGATGATGAAACGTTAGTTCTTGTCCAACATGTTTGACACTTGTTTAACTTTAAACACTAAACTCTTAAATTTAAATGAAAATCACACTATGTTCCTTCTTTGATTTTTCACGTTCAAACACTTGTGATGCATGAACGTTAACACATAACCGAAACACTTCCGTTTTTGTTCAATACGTATTTAACTGTTTAACTTTTAAACACTGCTGGTTTGTTAGCAACTAAATACTGTACAATAAATGTTCATACATTGCTGAAAATTAAACAGCATCAGACGCGAATCGACCATGTTATTTAAATAGCAGTTTATCCGACACGTGTTGCTTTTCTCCCCCCCCTCCTTTTGGAAAATAAGTTCTTCCAGGAAAATTATTAAAAACAAAAAATAATAAGTTATTTATCTAAATTGAAAATTTCGTATTCAATAACAAAAAAATTTTTTTGTCTAACAAATTTTCTCCAAATATAGATACATTATTTCCCCAAAAATACGTTTCGGCCAAAACATTTATACAAAAAAGAAACATCGGATTCACTCATTTTATCTTCAGTTTGAGTGCATAGGCACAGGGAGGTGTTTTGGGGGTTTAATACACCCCCCAAAAATCCAAAATTGTGTAAAAAAAAAACTGGCTAATAAATGGGAAAACAAGGCACATTTCATTTCAAAACCCTCCCGATATCTTACAACACTCCCGAAAGATAATTCTGTTTGCACCCCTGTTTGAGTGTACGATGTAAAAAATAGTAGCAAGTTAGGTAGTTAGTTAGAAAGAACAAGTAATTAAAAAAAAACTGTGTTTTTTATAACCTCTTTTACAACCTCGTAATTACTGAAACAAGCACGTGTAAATATATTTGTGGCTGAAATGTGTTAATTGTTTATTTGGATGGATAGGTTTTATATTCTCACCGCTCGCGTAATAAACTGTAGGTAGTAAACGATACATCAAAAAGAAGCATCATCTATCTTTGTATACAACAACGTGTGGTGGCTTAAAATGTAGGTATATCGTCGACTAACACTTTTCGAGGAAAAATGAACCCGTTGTGTGACAAAACTCTCAGAATCGACTGAACATTGACCCGTCTAAAGTTGATACAACAAAATGTTCCACGGCTCCATCCAATGTTCAAAATTTCAACTCTGCAGGTCATCGCGAACCTACATAAAAAGAGCTCAAAGCTGTTGAACCTCAGAATAAGTTAAATAAAAAATATTTAAAACATTTGTAAGACAGTTTTGGATGCACAACAATGCATGCATTGCATACCATTCATTCAAAAAGTAGGCTTTAAAAAAACACGCTTTCTTATAATATTGTATCTTGATTGTAGTCTGTGATTTTAGTCATAACTAAAATAGTGTATCGTTCCCTTCGCAAGCGATGGTTAACCCAGAAATGGTACAATGCAGTTTCGTTCATGGTCAAATTTAAGATGCATAGCAATGTAAATGTAGGGAGAACAAAGACCAAAGTACTCGATCATAACGAGTGTAACATCGATATCACATCCGTCTCACAACAATTTTAGTATTACAAACAATCATTTAGAAACATTAGTTACATCCTTACATGAATTCCATAACCATTAGAACTTTTTGTATACTTTAGTAACCTACACTACATTCTAATATAGACAAACTAAAATACTCAATTAAATATAATTCTACTAAAAATGTACCTATCAAAATACAGTATTGCGATATTTATCCAATACAATGATTCCATAACCTTACTCTGCCATTCTCGTTTGAGGCTGATTTTAACTCCAATTTTATTACTCGACATGCTGCTAATTGTTATTTTCCATTGTTTTTACTTAATCTAAACTGGATATAAATCCCAGTTTAGGTTAGTTTACGTTTTAAAAAATGAGGAGGACAGGTAATCCATAAATAACTAAACGAATAAATATGATCTTATATTTTATATAAAATCACAGCATTCCTTAGCAAACGTTTATTTATTCCCTATGTGAGACTAGAAAAACTCATCTCTTCCCCTTAAAATCCTAAAAAACAAAACCCCCTCCCTCACTTATCATATCAATCTACTTTCCTCTTTTTTTACCACTGAAAAAATTCAATCTTATCTCGGCGTCTGCTATTTTAATACAAATAATACCAAGTAAAAATATGGAAACAAAAAAGGGGGGAAAGAAAATCCTATCTTTTCCCCCCCTAGACATTTCCCAGATCTTTTCCTATATTTTATCTCTTTTTCCTTCATCCCAATTATTATCCCCTTTTTCACCCAAATCCCGCCCTACTGTTATAATATCACACATTAGTTTAAAAAACAAAAAAAAATATTACTCATGTATTTTCATCGGGAACGTTTTTGTTTTGTTATCTGGCGAACATTTAAATTTTTTATCATTTTGGCATTTAATTTAATTCACGGCTGTCTGGGCACAATTGAATGTGATGAAAATTTTTTTGCAGAAAAAACAAAACTTTTGACTACCCCATAAAAAAAATTACACGACTATCCAAACCCCTAAAAATGGTTGTCTCTGTTTGTATTAGTTTGACTATGTTCATCGTATGTCATTCACTCAGTAAGTTTCAATTATTTTTCCTTCCTAAAAGTGACACTGTTTATGAAACAACATAAACAAGAACCGGAGCGTTGAAAAGCTTCCCAAAGTGTTTCCTGCTCGACAGCGATTGAAATGTGTAAACATCTTCTCCCAACCAATATATAGCTGTTGATTTTACTAATCAACCCCAATCGTCGTCAAGTTCCATCACCCTACAGGGTGTAACAAAAGTCCGTTATCATGAATAATAAATACATAAACAAAAATTTGAATCATGTAAAAGCTGTCGTCGTTTACTAACTCATACGCGTGGTCAGTGTCATGTTGCGATTTTTTAATCAAACAAACTGAAACGATGACAGTATACAGGATGCGGCGGTGCAGCAAACATTCCAATTTCAAATGAACATTGAAATAAGAAGAAATATATAACAAAATTAAAACGTATTTTTAGAAAACATATATATGTACAGTAGTTAAATATTTAATGTCATCCTTTATTTACCTATACAATAAAAGTCATGAGTTGATTTGGTCTGTCAAAAATTATGCAAAAACTAAAAGGCGTAGGAAGCTGAAACTTAGTAGGCCATTAGATGACACCTCAAAGGGGTGCACCAGCCCATTAGGGACCCAAAATTGTCATCAAGGAAGGTACGACAATTATATAAGTAAAAATTCAGTATTATATACTGTTAGCGGTTGTGCACGGTTCAATTTTGCGGGAAAACCGTAAGGCCTACGAATCTGAAAGTTGGAAGGATGGTAGGTTGTATCCAAAAGGGGGCAAGAGATATTGGACAGTGTCGTGGGGGGGGGAGTGCGACAAGCCTAGAGAGTCGAAGAAAAACCGCGCTGTTTTTATCAGTCATGGGTATTTTAAAGTTCAATGAATCAATTAATGAATGTTATTTTTAAATTAACATAAAATTTACGCTCTCACTATCTCTGTATTGTTGTGTCAGGTGGTATACAGTACATTTAATTTTCAAACACATGGTGCTGTTTAAATTTAAAATAAATACAACTTCAAACGTGAACCGAAAATTTAACTGTAACAAATATTGCGAAGCACACACACACACAAACACAATATGAGTTAAAATAATAAATAACAAATATTGCAAAGCAACATGAGTTAAAACAATTAATTGCATGATAAAAACAAAACAAAAATCCGTTATTTTTGACGGGCTATTTACTAGTATGATAATAATAGTTGGATAAAAATGTGTTTAAGCTGTTTCAAAATTTTAAATACAGATTGATTGCAAACAAGGTTACTGTAGAATAAAAGCCAATCAAAATTTAATCACCAGCCACTCGACTCACAGTAGAAACAGCACGTGATCTTGTACGTGACCGAAGTTTAAAAACTCATTAAACTACAAATTCAGACACGTAAACTTTAAATCACTGAAAGCCACACGTGCCCATTGTTTGAACCAAGGGTGGATATGCATGATCTTTGCACAACACCATTGTTTGAACCAAATGTTGATGTACGTGATGCTTGTTAAAACCATGACATATTACTATCTTATGTATTTACAATGACTTTACTATGTTTTGATAGAAGTATGGTCATGTTTAAAACCCATTGAAATACAAAACCGAAAATGGTAGCGCGTGATTCTGCATGCCATTAATAGTTTGACATTCAAATTGTAGTTACGTGTAATATGATAAAGAAGGATTTTATTTGGATTAGTCATTAAGTGAACTCTGTAGGCAAAGCAGTTTGCTGTTTAACGTCATAAACATTGAAGAAAGAAAGATTTTGTTACACCCTGTACTTCGACCGATACATCATTATTACGAACCGCTTAGCCTCGCTATTCAAATGTCAGCTTCGTGTTTCGATTAAGAGACACGGGAAATGCAATCTTAACTTCTTGGCATATATTTTTTCTCTTCCGTTTTATCTTGTTCGCAAAATTTACGAGTGTCTAGTTCAACTTTTTTTTTTTCAAGTTTCTCACTACCACTACATCTCAGAATTCAAAAGAATAATGGCTTTTCATTTATTCAGTAAAAAAAAAAAATAATAATAAAGAAATAGAGATGCTATTTTTTTTTATTAAATTTTTTCAAATGCGACTGCATGAAAAATCGATGCATTTTCAAAGCGAAGAAGAAGAAAAATAGAAAAGCTACAACTACATTTTCTTTTGTTTGAAATTCGGAAAAGCTCTGGCAACCGGAGATAAAAACCCTTTTCTTGTGATTTAAAACCCGAGTGAAAAATAAGTCTCGACTTCTAACGTTATTTCCGAATTTTTCCAACGAGACGGCTGTGTGAAAATTTAATATCCAAAGAAAGCTAAAACGAGTTGTTGACATTTCTAAATTTTTTATTGTTTGTCTTCTACCGTTTTCGACGTTTGCTTGTTTGTTTTTCGTTTTTCTTTTCTACACACCCAAAAGGAAAAATTTTATTTTTTCATTCGCTCCACTTTATCAATATTGTACGTTTATATAGTATTGCGGGTCTAGTGTGGCGAAACATGAGGGGTAAGCTGTTTTTTTTTTGAAGAAGAAAAACATTCAACGTAATCTTGTAGTGTAATTCGAATGCACGGAGTGGGACGACGCAAAGATATTTGCAGATTGGGTTGAGTGACTTTAAAAGCTTTTTAATGACCCAACGTTTATAACTTGAGAACCCCTAAAAGGCGATAGCGTTACTCGTTTCCTGGGTTATACAATTGCTGCCATATACTTTTAATTCCGTTACTCGAAACATTTTTTTTTGTGTGTGTATCTTCATAAACAAAACAAAACAAACATATCTCGTGTTCCCCAATTAGTGTAACACAATTGTTAAATAGTGTAAGCGCCATTTAAAGCGTCACTGATCTTGAATTGAGGTATTTGAAGGTATTTTAAAATAGATATTTGTTTCAGTCTGTCGTCATTTGATTTGAAATAAAACTATTTTGAATTAAACATTAAAAAATAAAAATACTAACAGCGTGGTCTAAAAAATAGGTGGTAAACTTAAGAAATTTGCTGGTTTTAATTAGAAATTTTCTAATTAAGAAGCAGTGAATGTCTAATTTCAATGAATAGTTTACTTTTGGAACACCCTGTATAATAAATTTCCATTGAAAAAAGTATCAACTTTTTATAAATAAACATTAGAACTGTCGGACCTTTCCTGTTTTGGGCCCGCCAGCAGTTCAGTGCTACTTGCTTCTACTTGGTTATGGATTGTGTGTTTTTTTTTGCAGGTTAGGTTTGGGATAAAAAACAAAAACGTATTAAATATATGATTCGTTGCTTTTCCTTAACCTAACCTGCAAAAAAAAAAAAACAACCATAACCGAAGTACCGTACACTGAACTGATGGCGGACACAAAACAGGAAAGATCCTAACTCTCTACCCTCAAATTTGATGATGATCAACTTTTTATGTCAAATTTGTATAATTAATTAAAAAACTTATCTTTTAGTTGAAATTAAGTTTTATTTTTCATCAAAAAACATTGTACAGGGTGCCCGTAAATTATCACAGCAACTTCCATGTTTAGCGTACAAGTTGTAATGATATGTTTGGACGCCATATATTGTATATACATACTGTATGTAGGCTTATACTTTTCTAGATATTTGATTAAAATACTTTTTGACCACATGGCGCTTTGAGTACAGGGTGTTTAAAAATACTCAGTAACTCAATAATGCATTGTTTAATTTTTGCATTGTTTAATTCATATTTAACTTTTATGTTTCTTCATTTTTTGATGTACTTAGTATAAGCATCACTTTGTATGTAATTTCAAGTTTCTATGTTTGTATTTGTCCTAATGTTCACTCGAACGCATTAAACGATTATTATTATTATTATTATTATTATTATTATTATTATTATTATTATTATTATTATTATTATTATTATCATTGTTTTTCTAATTAAAAAAAAATTCTAATTGTACTGTATAATTAATTTTTTTTGCTACATAATTGTATACTGGTACATAAAAAACGTTGGTACTTTCCGGTTATAGCCAGTTCCAATCTGATGTTATTATTTGCTTGTACTTAATTATGGGTTTATTTTGCAGGTTAAGTTAGAAAAAAACAAAGAAACCTATTAAATGTATGATATTGTTTTGTTTTCCTAACCTAACCTGCACAATAAACCCATAATTAAGTACAAGCAAATAGCAACATCAG
>JAQIWH010001174.1:0-34715 GCA_034695005.1 Cryptops parisi | reverse complement strand
ATATATAAAATACCCGCTTAATTTCGTATCGGTTAACTTCGTTTCGTTATAACGTTGTTTTAAAACCCACATAAAATAGCATACGATATACTGTAACATAGCTTAAAATATACTGTTTATTACAATGGTTTTACTTAACGCTGTTTCAGTTAAAGTCGTGTTTTTTAGAAACCTAACCACGACGTTAAGTGAGGACTTAGTGTAATGGCCCATTTCTATAAAGCACACATAATTGTTGTTTGTTTGTTCGTTCATTATAGGTTTCAACCATTTTTATTCAATGCACTAAACATTTGGTATAACGACACAACTCATTCTCAGTTAAGTTTCTAGTTATTATTATTGAGGAAACGTTTTTAAAAAAGCTGAAAAATCCGTTTTTTGTGAACCCCCTCCTAAAGTCATTGTTGTAACTCTGACCGTGGGTGGATGCGTGTATAGTGTATATTGGCGAACACTAAACATTAAATTTTCTTTGATTTAGCATAGTTTACTAACAAATACAAATGCTCGTATACTCGAATTAATAACATAGAACGGGCTAACACAGCACCTATTTTATTTGTTTATTTGTTTTTATTTTAAAAACAATTGATCATTATTTTTGGAATTAAAACATTTTTTTATCATGATTTTTACAATTTGGAATTTTGTTTTTATATTTGTGGATGACGTTATATATTCGACAAATTTTTTATACAATGTTTTTTTTTCACCAATATGTGTATTGGTTTTGGAGATACAAGGCATTTCCAATTTTCTTAACTTCATGAGTTGCCAGACAAACCCCAAAACAAACGTTAATCATCACAATTTGGAATTTATTTTATTATATTCGTAGACGGTATTGTATACACGACAAATTTAGTAAAAAATATTTTTTTCTTATGTTTATTGATTTCGGAGATATAAGGCTCTTTCAATTTTCGTAACGCCATAAATTTCATGAAAAAACAAACCAGCATAGACGTTATTCACGTCAAAATGGGTAATGTATAACCATTTCAACACTATTATATGTAGTGTATTACAATTCATATACATATACTTTGGAGAAAATAACAAAAACTGCAACAACGTATTCTTGCATTGCCGACGGTGGTAATTTTTGAAAGTGGTAGTTAACACGTATGATTCCATTAACGAACATTTTACCATCGCCATCGATCGGTTAACATTTTCCCGAACAAATGTGATAATAACCTCACACTAGGGAATTTAAGAAAAGCATCGGTGCATGCCCATAGGTCGCAACACTAATCACATAATTTGTTCTTCCCTGAGCTACATAGACAGCAACAATCCATCAATGGGTTTATGCAAAATAGAGACGACGGTTGAAAGGGAGGGGGGGTTGGAAACACGATTAAGAGGCCAAGAATGACAATGTCACGTTGAACTGACACAAGGATGATGATGATAGAGACGTGTAGGTAAGAGAGGGTTGTCTTGTGTGTGTGTTTCACGAGCAACACGCCCCTCGTTTGCATACATCAAAAAGCAATAAGAGTCTTGTGTGGCTCGCTGTTAATGTACAAATTAACATCCCCGGAGGGAGAAGCCTTTTCTATTAAAGGAAGCCATTCAGTTTAATCCAACTTTTCTACCTTGGGGAGTTGGGGGAATGGAAGGAAAAAGCCACCGGCTATTTCTAGGAGGGAGTGTAAATTTCATATAAAAAAAAGAACCGAACAGGGGTTGATTTTGTAAATGAAGGGTGTTGGTTTCTGACTGTATGATTGATGGGTGGGTTGAGAATTTTTTTCTTTTGTTAATTTTATTTTTTGTTGTTGTGTGACTGGAGGGTAATTTTCGTGTTGCAACTAATATAATTGAAACCTAGTTGGGCTTGTAAAATTTAATTAGCGAGTTTGTTGTTTTTTTCGCTTTCGTTTGGTTTGTTTTTATGGGTATTGTGTTCGCAAGTTTTAGGGAGACAAGTTAATTGATTCAAACAAAGTGCATTTGTAATTATTTCATTTGTTAGGGTTGAATCCTGTGTGAAAAAAACTTTTTTTCGTCGCTGTCAATCATGAATATACTTAAAATACAGGTTAAAAATACGGGTGAAAATTTAGGTTAAAATTCAAGGGACCACGGTTTCATGCAAGCAATGCGTTTTGTTGAGAAATTCGCATATATCGAATTTACGCGTTAAATGAAATGTTGGTTTTTGCCATGATTTTAAAATGTTTTTTTATATTTTATTATCATATTTTATGCATACAATATTTATTTCAAAATTTGATACAAGTTGCAATTTAAAAATAAAAATATTTTAACTTATTATCATACACCATATCCATTCAGTAACCAAAGGTTAACAATTGCTATAATTCGAGGATATGAATTTACAATCGAATTGCTAAACAACTTTAAAATTAAATGATATCACTGAAAAAGAGAAAATAAATACAATACACATTTCTGCAAGTATAATGGAATGTTAGTTGTTTTTCGTATCGCTTTGCCTGGGAGGGTTTTTAATGACCTAAAGTTTATTCTTCACTAATGCGTGGGTGGCAAACGAAGGGGAGAGAAAACTCTTCTCGTGGAACAATGAACACGCTGCTGAATCGATTTGCTTGTATGCAAATGAACAAAACGTTAGTTGGTGGTTTCATGCAACGACTGTCATCAACATCCAACCCTAGCTTTGACAAAAAAAAGAAAATCACTTACAAAAACGACAAAATTATAAGGCATTATATTAAAATTTACAAAAATAGTTTTTTAAAGTAGATTTTGTTTATTTATTAATTTATTCACTAGAAACATATCCTTGTTGCAGCACGGAAAGTGAGTCGGTTTCAGATTCAAATTATCGATTATTCTCATTATTTTTAAACAATACGATGGTACATTTTTTGATTTTTTTTTTGGTATATTTTAATTCTGGAAATTATATTTTTAGTTTAAAATGTTTATTTATTTATTTATTTATTTATTTATTTTATGTTTATTATTCGACATTTTTGTCACAAATTCCAAAATTACAGAAACAAACAAGGCTAAGAAAAATTGACTCGAGAAAAATAGTTTTATATCAGCTTCACTTGTAAATGACTTTGTGAGTAAATGAGCGAGCTGGAAATTAAACGTATACTGGCATCTACAGACGTTTTATGATAAATTAATAATATACTGTACAGTCCAATGGACCAAAAATCACATAAAGCGAGAACCACATAAATCGAAAACCGTATAAGTTTAATGTTACCATGACAATACCATATATTACCAGTATATAGTATATAGTATATAGTATATAGTATTACCATGATGTAACAAAACTCGCATGAAACGAATAAAAAATTGTAGAACTTGAAGATGGGATTTTTGAAAACTCTCCTAAATTGAACATTGCTCGCGTTAATCAAAGATTACATCGCTTAACTCAAAAATCACATTAATCTAAATTTGCATAAATCGAAATTCGCATACATTAAAATTCGCACAAAGTCAAAATTTTTTGTGTATTCTCGATTCCCTTTAAATTGTTTTATGTTAAATAAATAAATAAATAAATAAATAAAAAGTTCGCATGCATTAAAATTCACATAAATCAAAACTTGCAGAACTCCAAAATAGGATTTTTCAAAACTCGCATAAATTGTACATCGTTTTACTCAAAGATCACATTAATCTAAATTCGCTCAATCGAAATTTTCATAAATCGAAACTTGCGAAAAATGGAAAATAAAATCATTCAAAACTCGCATAAATCGAATATCTTACAACTCAAAGATCTCATAAATCTAAAATCGCATTAAAAAAAACTATGGATAAAACATATGCTAAAACTATGTACATAAAGCGTATTTTTAAAGTATTTGTGTAGTTTATAGTTAACGTTTGTTAATAATATAAGCTACGTATTTGGTATCAACTGAAGTAGTTTCAAATGCGTTTTTCCAAACATCATTTTAGAATCTCTCGTGACAATGTACTGTAACTGTGGAAATAAGTTTCGGAAATCAAACTTTTTCTCTCCCCCCCTCCTTTATTTTTCTTCTTTTTATTTTGAAAGGAACCATCATTTCCCAGCCGAGCATTGCAGTTCGATTTCACGTTTTATTGTTAGCCAGAGATATCGACGTCTTCGCCATGTTGTCGCCCATCGCTATTAAACGTAGAACGCGTGAGGGATGATTTATTTTTTTATTTATTTATTTTTTTGTTTATTTATTTTTTATTTAACACAAGTTGCAGGTATAGTATTTTTTGTTGCTTTTAGTGATTTCGTTTTATTATATCGCTGACGTTTTGCAAAAGAAGAAAAAAGTAACAAACAAACAAAGAATGGAATCTTGTCGTTTATGGGCGTTCGATAGATTTTATTTATTATTAGTTTGTTTGTTTTTTTTCTACAAACTTTCGACGGGTTTTAGTTTTATATATATCTCGTCACCTTTACGACATAGAATAGTTTATGATAAAATGAAATTCTTCGAAATCAAAGTCATAAAGAAAGAAACTTTCGTATCTGTTACTTATTATTATTTCCTATTTTTGTATTGCAATAGTTTTTTTTATATATACAAATACTGATTTAATGTAGTTTTGTAAACAACAGAACAAAAATATTATTTAAAAGTCTGGTAACATTTATTAAAATTGTTTTTTATTCAGGGAAAAATAATTGAGAAGTTGGGTGTAACGCGTAACTCAAAATTGAGGAAAAGAACAAAAACTTTTGTTACTTCAAATTTAAGATTGAAATAATTCCTGTCAACTGTATATTTATAAAAGGAAAATAAACAAGTTTTGCAAAAAAATCTGTTAACATCAGGTTGACAGACCTCAAGTTGCAGGCTAATTATAAAATGCAATTACGCCGTTACTTCAATGATTGTGCTAATTTATAAATCCGTTTACGCCATTTTTTTCCCAAAACCAAGCAAATTATATTGTTAGATTGCATCCCAGAAAAACATAAATATACAAACAAGTACAACGACACAAGCAAAAAATACAATAACAAAAAAATCGACATTGCATGTAGTGTTAAAAAATCTAATGTAAAATCTGTAATTTGTTGAACGATATAGGCTACTGTAGAAGAGTAACACTACTCTGGGTTATGCGGGTAATAATTATAAAAGTAATAATACTCTGTGTTATGCGGAAAAGCCTGTAAAAGCTGTAGCTCTGCGTTGAGTTATTCTGGAAAGCCTAAAAAAGCTGTAGCGCTGTGTTATGTTGAAAAGCTGGAAGACTTTGTAGCTGAGCGCTGTGCTCAGCAGAAAAGCTTCAGTTTTGCGTTGTGTTATACAGGTTGTTATTCATAGTTATTGCTGTTTATTGTGCTACTTTCTGTATTGATTTTTTTAGGCATATTTCATTAATTTGTATTAATTAGATACTATCCAGAAACTTTAATACAAACAAATAGCAATTTTTGACATCATCTAATGGTCCGTCAAATCGAGAGTTCACTATTTTTAGGTTGAGAACTTTTCGTTCTTCAACAAGTTCTGCACCATTGTACACCGAGTTGAAGACGTTAACGTCTTGGTGGTTAAAACTTAAATATAGAACAAACGCTTTTACGGGAGAGGAAGGGGGGGGGGGGTTGAAGTGTATGTTGAAGTGTACATGGGGGTTGAAGTGTATATCCACACTAATCCGACGCTTTGTAAACCTTCAAATCACACCCTGTTGGTGGCGGTTGACAAAATCCCTCGTTTCGGTTCCACCATTGACTGCATTTTGGACCACTCGAAAACCTTCTGGTTGAAACGCTAATAGGCAAAAGAGGCGGAGGGGTGGGGGAGGAGGTAAAAGGCGTTTTCCACTTGGAGACAATTCCCAGTTGGCATTTCGACGTCGGTTTGTGGTTGCATGAATTGTGTTTGGTAAAGCGCCTGCTTTTGTCGGCTATAACCCACTCGTACAAGGCGAGCAATATTGCGGATGACGAGAGAAAGATCAACAGTGAGGATAATGTCAAAGCGATGTTCGCATGACATCAACGTTGCGTAACCGGAGTTCCAATAACAAGCTGGTGATCCCTAGTGCGCAGCCGCAGTTACCGATTTGGGGGCTCTCGTTGGTTTCGCTCGGATGTTCGCAGTCTTGCTGAGCTCTATCGATTTGCTAACCGAGTCATAATGGATTGCGACTTTATGCGGATGGCATCTTTATGCGTTTTGTTGCCAAATGTTGGCTCCTATAGCCTACATCTTTCAAGACGCCATCTTTATTTCAATTAGCTTATCGCATTGACTGGAATGGCGATTTTATTTCTTACAAACGAGAATGCGTTTTCAAAACCATAATACGTCCAATGCGACTTTTTATAAGCTTACGAATGTGTAGGCGACGGTTACTGTACAATAATGATAATAATGATAGAATAGTTTGTGAAGCAGTCTCAATTTGTTTCAAACTTTTCAAATCACTTTTTTATTTATGGATAATTCTTTGGTATGTTTAATCATCACATTGATTTTGATTGTTTCCTTTTTTTTTATTATTATTATACATGCGAATAATGGTTATTTCAGTACGATATAAATATTTGATTTGTTAATTTCTTTAACTTTTGCAATTTTTTATTTTTTTTATTTAACAATATAACGTCTCATAGAGACAAAAAATACGAATTTTAAAACATTACAACATCATGCAGTTCCTGTAAACAATGATTAAAACAATTTATTTTTTAAAATTTAAACATGTAATACTGTAGTACAATTTTTTTTACATAAAAATGAAAATTTCCTCACAGAAATGGGATTCATTTCACTGTTGTATGCATTTTAAAGAAAACCTAGTAATATATGTGTATATCATTGTATTTCGTCATTTTATAAATGTTTAGTGAAAGTACCAAATTTCTGGTATACAGATAGTTTTCAATTATGCAATAAGAGATATGTTCTGCAAAAAATATGTTCTATTGCCCTCGCATAATTTATACTCTTTTATTTTCGAGATTTGATAGTTTGTCGTATAATCACATTATTCATGTTGTATAATTTTCTTGTTCTTAAGTCAAATGTTATTATATTTTTAGTTGTTATTTTGTATCTTCTAAGTAATCTTACTAGATTGTGTTTGATTAAAGTAAAATATAAAAAAATAAATATTGAAATATTGAACAAATTAGAGTGTGAAAATCTATAAAATGGAAAAACTAAAGTGAACAATTCCAGCATGAGTTTTTTGCGCCTAAATCTAGTACTCTTTAACGCGCAACTATATTCAATTATTTAATTCATAATATTTTTTAAAGTTTAGTTTAAGAACCCCACATAACACGGTTTCAGTTTTATGCTAAGACGATAAATACGTCACGTGTTAAAATTTATTGGAAAAACGGTGTACAACATTTAAAAGGAACTCTTATCACTCCAAAATTAATTCATGTTAAAACAAGAGTCGTAGGACTTGTGGAAGCTTGACGTTAAAGTTTCTCAAGCGCGTGAATTTATCTTTCTCCGATCTTCTTTTCAACAACAACAACATCTTTGCTTAATACATATTAACTACACGACGCGACTGTTTTTCGAAAAACTTGTTAAACTTTCAGCCGAAAAGACAATAGTCCATTAAATTTATACCAACTCGCTCTCTTCTTGAGAGACCGAAGCTATGGTGGCAGATCTATTACTTAATGCACCTCCAACCCGAAGTGAGTGTTGTTAAAAATAACCTTACACAACACCATTATAGTGGTATGGACAACAGCCCTGATGGCCATATAAACTTCGTTACATCCCAAACTTTCAACATGTTGATCTCATTATCGCTGTGCATAATTTGTTTGCTTTAATCTGCTAAGTAAGCATTCATTAATTCAGGGCGCGAGAGCTCTTTAACTTGATAGCTAATGCACTACCCAATACAACACCATCTTGAAAAGCCGTTAGAATGGTGACACTGAGCCTTTTAGTTATATATATATATATTTTTTTTCATTTCTTTTCATAAAAATTTTATTTTTTTTTTTGTCATCGTCAACGGTCTGTGAAAAAGTTTTTGTATTTATTTTCCAGAAACTTGGGTGATTATCCTTTCCACTTTATTGGTCGACTTCACCAGGGTCGCTAGAAAGTCCGCCTCGAGGGGTTTCTTGGCGTTAAAGGATTAATAAACAATCTCGCACTTGTATTTAGAGTGGAAAAAGAAAATTTTTTAGCAGAAAAGGCCAATCCGAGCGCTCATTCAACAAATCATTTCGCCCTGCTGCATTCCCCTTTTCTTCTTCTTCTTTCGTCCATTTTTTCTTCTTTTCTTATATATATTTTTAAGGGAAAAGTCTAATCCAATAAATGAACGGTTTTCCTTGCTCCGTTGAATCTTACCACGGAATAAAGGAAAAAGATGTTCACACAGCGAAACGTCTAAACAAATTCTATCCACACACACATACATACACGGTATACTAATTTGTGTGTGTGTTGTTGGTAGATGCGACTAGTGGAGAGAGAGTTTGAGGCAATCGATTGCTTCGATCTTTCTTCGAGGAAATGGAACTAATGAAACGCTTCGTTAATTGCAACATAATTAAGGATCCGCTCTGGGCCAGCTTCTTGTGTTTCCACACAGTGCATAATAATAGGTCAATTTAAACTGGAATTAGTGCGTTGCCTTTATTGGACAAGTTGGGGTTTGTTCAACAACGAGTTTCCCAACTACTACGTACAACTCTCACGGAAACTCCCATAGTCCACTGCAGCCAAAGTAGAGTTTGGGTGAAAGGGAATCGTGGTGGAATAATTATAGTTTAAATGAAAAAGATTGCATCCAAAATATGATTCGTAATTACGCGAAAAGTTTGTGTTGCACTCGGTTGCTAAGATCTGCGCAGCCAACTTTCAATATAGGTGGAGAATTAATACCTGGTCACGAGTTTTCTGGTAATACAATTGGAAATCGTTTGAGCTTCGATCGTCTACTTAATTAGAAGTGGACACCTGATTAGATGGGTGATTAACCGATTTAATCGATTTTAACTGATTTTCTATGATTTGTTAATTGACACATTTTCGGATTAAATTTGAGAATTTAGTCATTGTATTACTTTTAAATAAATGTCAAATGCGCATTGTCACTGCGCAAACATATTTACTTCTTTGTTTCGGTTTTAAAGATTGCTTTTTGAAAAGCAGATTACGTATTTTTTATTAATTTACTGTTATTTTTTTTTAATTATTATTTTTATTTTTAAAATTACACACCCCGGATGGGGCAAACAAAACAGCAAAAAGGTAATTAAAAACTTTGTAGAATATATTTATACAAGCTGAGTTTATACTGAGAACAGTGCGATAAACGTGCAACATTTTTACAAGTGAAATTGAGTTTGCGAACAAGTTTGTGACTATAAGAATCTAACACGTGAAAATAGAAACTTGACAAATAAACAAGTTAGTCGATCAAATTAATATGTTTATATAACAATCTATGAAATATTTCATGATTTTTGGTTGGGCGGCTAGTGGGAACAGATAATCTAATTCCAAGTATAAAACAATAAAAGTTACAAATTGTCAAGTTTTGATTTGTAGAGCAATTGATGTGAAATTTGTATAACCGTTCCAAACAATGATGAGTATGGTATAATATCAGTTATTTTCAGTTCAATATCAGTTTTCTTTATAATCCATATAATATCCGTAAATCCGTATAATATCAGTGTTTTCAGTTTTAATGATGCTGAATAATTAATTTCGATACCCCCAGCTTTGTATTTTATCCAATGACACTTCATGTACCATCTAGTGAGAGCAAGAAAAATATCAGCCAAAAAAAATAGAGGAACAAAGACATCTTCAAACAATTTATGATACAGTTATAAAAACGCCATCAATACTAGAAACAAGCGTAATGTTACGTAATAGAATTTTAGGCCGTTTCTTTAAGTAATAAAAAAATTGCAAAGTACTTTCCCAACTTTGCGAAAGAAACCTGGCAAGTTCTCTTACGCATCAGTTCTTGGAATTTCTTCTTCTTCTTCTTCTTCTTCTTCAGTAGCCGGAGGGATCCGATGACAGTTTTAAAAGCAACTTCTTGTCGTAGACTTGTGGTAACTCGAGCACATCAAAACTTTCCGATAATATACCACTCTTCTTCTTTCTTGCTACTTTCTACTCGGTAGTTTCATTTGCTTCCATTTTCCCCGCGTCTTTCCATCACTGTCTTTTAGAACCAAAATGGAAATTTGCCAGTAGACCAAAGCAAGGTCCGGCTCTTTTTTCTTCTTCTTCTTCGTCTGCGAAAAGAAGAAATTTTCGCTGTTTTATTACCGGATACGCGATTTGCGCATGGCTGAAGACAGCAGATAGCCGGAGCGAGGCACTTCCTGCGACACAGTGACGCCTGGGAATGAATATGCAGAAAAGAGAAGAAGACTTTTCTTGCAAAAATGTGTATATATAAGAGATGTCGAGTGGACGAGAGGGAAGTCGTTGGTCTCGGAACAAAACGATCAGAAGATGAAAAAGACAAACCGAGTGGAGATGACGACAACGTTTGTTGACATCCAACTCCCTTATCGTTTCTGTTCCACAAAACAACTGAAAAATATACGTAGTGTTTTTTCTTTCTTTCTTTCTCATTTTCGAATGATAACGAAATAATGTAAACGAAAGTTTTTCATTGGTAACTCTATGCAAATTGACGAAGAACAAATGATGAAAGACACGCACATGCAAATACGTAATAATAATATTAATCAACGGCCAAGAATGCTCCTAGAAATGAGTTATTTTTCACTGAAACTATACATTTTATAATACATCGTTACAGAACGAGTTCCATGCTCGTTCAAAATGTTCATCATTCTTTTTTTTTTCGGTCTATCTTGTTCTTTAGCATTGGTTAGCTTGTTTTCTTAGCTTAATTAAAGACTTCGAATTGTCGGTATTCTTAACTGTCCGTATCACATTTGTCGGTAAGTTGATCGTCGGTATAACGGCTGGGACCGCGTTATTATTATATTTCAATAAGAAATTGACGAGTCTGAACTCTGATTTGTAAAGATTGATGTGTTGTTTATTTTCAGGCATTCTTAATCATTGAATTAATTGCAGATTAGGGTAATCATTTCTCACTATTTTTTTAATAAAAAATGATGAATTTTAACACATGAAGTGTTATTTCAAGAAACACTTACTGTACGTAAAGTGTGATACTTGCCAAAAATAAACATTTTTTATGCGTTTCATGTATTTACGCATAATCCGTCATTTCATGAAATAAGCAGATTTTGCACTATTGGATTGAATGGTAATATAGGCCTACAACACGTTTGACAGCATTTAAGAAAGAAACCAGCGACTCACACTTTCATCAAATTTGTTGGTGACTAGTTCTGATTGTACACCGACTTTAAACTTTGTATCATTACTGGTTACATGATATCATAATTTCAAAGACGTAGAACTATAACAACTGCTATATATAGTATGTTTACGGAAGAAAACTTTTCCAAAGAACGAGAATGTTTCCATTGGAATGTTTAAGGTTCCTGTTGGTTGTTCTTGGTTTACTGTTCCAAGTGATTTGGTCCCGGTTGTCTTTTCCGGTGAAAAGAGCTAGATTGGGTGTTTTTCTCAAGAATTTCCTGAAGGTGCTAGTGAAGAGGTTGAGAAAAGTCTCACTTTGTTGAGTGGTCGATAAGAGAAGTATCTAGTGTTGGGGGCTAACTACGTGTTGGTAAGCGCTCTGTAATCATGACAGACAAGCAAGACGTGTTTCTTGGAGCGTGTTGGAGAAGAGAAGACGTTGACGGGGTCGTTTGTTTTTAACACCTCGTTCCCTTTTGCCAAGGAGTGCAATCATCCGAGGTCCACTTATAGCGCTTTCTAGCTCACGTTTCGGCTGCTAACACCGACCGCAGAGCACCAAGAACTCGGCTTGGAGAGTAAACGCTAGCAGCAGTAGCAGCAATGGTAGCAGTAGAACATTTCGTAAAGCACTACTTGACAGACGCTGAGCTCTTCAGCCATTAACACAACTTTAGCCTTTCCAAACAAGACGTGCTGGCTTCTCGTCACACTCAGTGGACCGCGTGCCCAAGCACAAGAAGTATAGAAGTAGAAATGTGGAATCGTTCTCTCCCATCTTTTCACGCTAAACATCAAATGACGAGTGGGTTGTTAACATTACAATCCTCCTAATCCAAGATGCGAACATGGCCACAAGCTGTGGTTTATTATTATTATTTTTTTGGTGAGCACTATTTATTGGTTAGTTATGCAGCATAATTTCAAAAAGGTCATAATTTATTTAAGTCGTACTCTAAATTGGGATTCAAATGACGTTAATATTGCAATAATATGGGTAATATTTTGAAACTAAAACGTTACCACTGCTGTAACGATAGAAGAACTTTGATTTTTTACATATTGTATGTAATACGAGTGCCTTCAAATACACCAACATTTATTTGCATAGTGTTATGTCTATCGATATAGGATATGCAATTAAGTAAGATAAGCAAATAGGATGAGTAATAGTAAATCTCTTCACATTTGCGATCCATTTAAATCAATGAAAATTAAACATACCAAAGCGACTGTACATATTAAATCATTTTTAAATTTTATTCCTAACAACCCTCAGTAGCGTAACAATAACCAACTACTGTACCGTACTACAAAAACTAAAACGCTAAAGCTAAAACATTGTTAACAGAAACGCTATTCAACGAATTATATCATACGAGCATCAAGCTCATTTCCAAGCAAATATATCAACTCATTTTATAAGGCTAATGTAGGCCTATTAGTTTCACTTTTGAGTAATTGAGTCAATTCACATCTCACAACGAACCACAAACTCACAAGTGTCACTAATATAAAGCGTATAACAAAATGAAACAATGTAATTAATTTAAGGCTTTTGGCCAATCAACGATTAATATAAAGATTACTAATTAAAGTATTAGTATAAATCAGGCAATATTCTAAATTAAATTGTTTTTAATCATTTTAATTAATTTTTTTTTTATATTCTATATTTTCCTCAATTACTATTCGCACAGAGTTGTATTTTTCATGTTGATCTCTTGGATTGCTTTTAATAAACTAAAATAAATTGATTTAATTCACATAAAATAACTCTACAGTTTATATTAGAGTTGCCTTTTGTGTATAGAAAATGAGATATCGAGGTTTGGAACTTTAAGTGTTTGTTTTGTGTTTATAATTCTTCATTATAATATTATTTTTTGTTTTGGATGTAATTTTGGCATGTTTTCCAATCAACTTGGTAAACAGCTTTGGATTAACAAACACTGACTATAACAACACAATAACAAAATCTGTAAATAACTTTAAAATTCATCAAATTTGCTTAACTAAGTGCGTACGTTCTTGATAAGTCAATGAATTTTGCAGTTTAAAATTTTGGTAATGTTTACCAAATTTTTTGGTTTCATTGTAAACAAAGTTTGTCACCATATGCAAAATAATAATATTTTATTTACATCAACTTTAAAGCATTCATTAGCATATTTGTGAATAACATTTAGTGGTATGAAAATGTATTTTAAAGTGGAATTAAATTTAAACTTATTGAGGAAAAACTTAAATACTAATTATTCAGTTTTGTTTTGTGTTCCAAAAAAATTTGGGTAGATTTTGGTAAATTCTGTTTACCAAACTCATTGGTATTTCTTTGCCGACCAACATTTTATTTCGGTGGTAACGTTTCATGGTCTAAAAGGAGATCATCTTTGTTGCCTTTTCTTGAATTCCATTACAAAAAAAAATCCACTTTTCTTCGACACAAAATGGAAGACAAGCATGACATTTCCATTGCCATTTGGTAACTTCCACGACGAACGTCAATACATTATCTTGTTTTTCTTATTTTCGATGCGTTCGACTTTTGAAAAGTTGGTAGACCATTTTTCTTTTGAGGTATACAAATAAATATGTATATAAAAATAAGAAAATAAAGAAGAAAGCGTCATCTTCCATCAACACGAGTGCGGATCTTTAAACGATCCGCTAGTAGTAGTATTGCCACCCCAAAGGCGTTGATCGATTTCTGGAAAACCCAGACTTTGAGTGATGTTGTCTCAGCAGAGCCACGACTCGGTTTCGGTTTTGGCACAGAAGATGGGGGGTTACACAGGGAGCATTAGAAGTGCGTTAGAGAAGTAAGAAGAAGCTAAAAAGTCCGGTTTGCTATCGAAACCCGAGTTGTCATTCGTCGGTGCAGACACATGGCCACCTTGGCATGCTCCTTTGGTACAAACAACTCGAGGGGGCCAAAAATGGAACTGACATACCTCCTACACATACACATCACACCACCTGACACTAAGGCCTTCGAAAAGCGATCAGTTGACTGCTTTCCGATTTTCAATTTGATCCACGGCCATCCTTATATTTTTTTTCTTTCTTCTTCTTCTTCACCAGGTTCTATAAGGTCAAGCTGGTAAGGGACAGTGGTGGACAAAAGCGAAAAAGGCTTATCCACACCAAAGGATTGCGTTCCGAACACTATAGCCTATGGGGGGAGTTTGAGGCAATTGAAAAATGTTGGGTGGGACCCCAGTGAAAAGTCGTCCCGAGGCTTTTCTCATCCATTTTAATGGAGCACCGACGCGTCCAACAATCTCGTTCTTCCTACCTCCCTCCCCCCCCTCCAACTCTAACCCCTAGTTTTGTGTTACACAAGTCAAAATATATATATATAGATATATGTTCTGAGAAGGTTGTCTTGGCAACCACCCTACTAACACATTCTGCACAAGAGAAAATCTAATGAAAAATTGGGAGTCGAACCCACTGCTTTTTCTAAACTTAGGCGTTCCATTCTGAAAAGTTAGAACTCAGAACACAATCCCCTGACAAGTGGACGACGACAACTTTCATTCAACTCGATGGTATTTTTTATTCCTTTTTCTGTGTTTTTTTATATATATTGAGATAAATATATTTTTACCGTATTTTTTTTTGTTGATGAAAAAAATTCTTAGGGTCAGCGCAAAAAAAAAATAGGAATGAAAAAAAATGGTGGTTTTGAGTGAGGGTATAGAAAAAAAAGTTAAAACTTGTACGACGATGCAGAGAGAATTGGTAAACTGGGAAATGAAATTCTTACCCTTTGATGCCCGAATGGTGTAAGCGTGTTTTTTTGGACTTTTGTGGCGAATAAAAAACGCTGACAGATTCAATTTTTGATGAAAAACCTCCATTTTTGGTGGTTGGTACGAATAACAATGGATATCGAGACCTTTTACTTTTTACTTCCGGTCAGCGAACATAGAAATTTTCTTGTAATGTAAAATAGCTAGAAATATAATTCCTTTTATTAAAATCGAAGGAAGTTTGAATAGATGTGACGTACATTTTCAACAGCCTAAACCAGATTTATTCCAACTTGGAATGACAATTCACTGGTCTTTGTTGAAATTTTTTATGATCTTTTCCTTTTACGTTTAATGTACATTTACGGATAATCATATGTAATACAGTAGGCCTACTATGAATAACAATACAGTACCGCACATTAAAAATGTTTTTTTAAGAATAAGCTTTATTTTCGATTTCTGCAATTTTTCGATTTGGTTTATCCGATTTTTATTACATTGGACTTACGCAGTTTTTGATTTATGAAGTTCTCGTTTTATGCAATTTTTTAGTAATAACTCCGTTTTGCATGTGTGCAAGTTTTGTTTTGTTTTACGCAAATTTAGATTTATGCAATCTTTGAGTAATTAGACATTCGATTTATGATGAGTGATTCTATTTTCGATTTTTGCAATTTTCGATTTGATTTCTGCGATTTTGGTTAGATTGGACTTACGATGTTTTCGTTTAATTCTGTTCTCATTTCATGCAGTTTTTGGTTTATTGGACTATACAGTATATGCTCATAAACGCAGATGTAGATAACAGAATAACATAATTGTAGATAACAGTGTACCTTAAATGTCCAACTCACTCACTCTTACTCGGCTAATATAAAGCGTATAAGCGACATTACACTTGTACATTGTGACCAAGTATAAAATATACTCTAGCCAAGCACAGCATAAATTATACTATAACTAATTCCAAATAAAACGTTAACACATTTTATTCTAGCATAAATGTATAACATCAATAAGAGACATGTAATGTCGTAAACATTAAACAGTTAAAAGTTGTTGTTTTTGAATAAAAGAAATATATTTATAGCGACTTTCTTGGATGCAAACTGCTTCAGATTCGGAGAAAATCACCATCAACGAAAAGCTGTAGAAAAGAGTACAATAATAATAATACAATGTAATAAAACGGAAACCACACCGAATCGTCGCCGCAGGGATGGCATCGTAAATTATTCAGCCCCTTTGACACTTTTGGGTTTCTACATTGTTTCAAACACATAGTGGTTTTCGGATATTTTGGGAACAGAACTCGGTTCGCTTTTGTCATTTCGAAACCTCCGAAATCGTTGGTTCGAAACGTCGTAAATGCGAACGTCAAAAGAAGGGGGATAAAAGTGTAGGAGGGGTGGTATGCGATAGAAGAGGGGAGGGGTGGTTTTAAAACTAACTGTAGTTACATCTCGGGACAATACTTTTGGGCCCTTCCTCGTTTCCGATTGTCAACGGTGTTCATAATTTTCTATTTAATGATTGTAATTAGTCGTGCTTTGCCAACGCCGCGGTAATTAGTCGAAACGTCACCGCAGTTGGGTTTGGTTGCTTTTGTGTTTGAAAAGGTTTTGGGAGACACAAAACTCCTTCAAGTTTAAATCGAAACAGGCCGTTGAAACAAATGCAAACACCAATTTCTTTTTCGCCCCGAAACCCCAGCTAATTAAATTAACCAACTTAATGGCTACCTGATGAAGATGCTGATGCACTTGAGAAGCGCCCATAGGAACGAGACGCTCTTTCTCTTGAACAATAACCCTTACAGTTGTGTTAAAGTGATACAAGGATTCTTGTAATGTCTTGTTTTCAAGATCGACTTACTTTTATTTAAAGTTGGTGTAGTTTGTTTCTTAAAATCGAATTAGTGACATTTTTTGTTTTACGTTTTGTTATTGACAATTTGAACAAAAGTTACTTTACACTCTTTTTGTATAGTTTTAAATCATGTTACTTACAAATAATACTGTTCAGTTTATTTGAAATTATTATTTATAATATTATTTTTCAAAGTCAAACACAGGATTAGTCAAAAGTAGGATTCCGTGGAAATGCCCGAAAAACAAATACAATGAAAATCTTGAGTTTGGGATTTAATTGCAACTTAATAGATAAAGCTCTTACAATGGTGACATTTCATTGACCTTGAAATAAAACTTTAAATCATTTCATTATCACGCGCTTTTAAAGAGTGGTAGCTATAAAGTCATATTTAGAAAGTTGTAGCCAATGGTCCGTTTAGTCACAATCTAGTGTCGTTTTATTTATGTTTAACGATTCAACTAAAATAAAATTAGAAACAATGGAGAACTTGAAACTTCTAGTGTAGCTGCAGTGTAATGCAGTGTAGTTTATTCACTACACTGCAGTGCACTATGAAAATGTGTCGTCCACACAGTAGTGCAATGTATTCACTACACTGTGTGAACGAAACATTAATATATTAAATAAATTATCTTTTTATTGTTAATTTAAAATATTCGCGAATGTTTGCTTTTCATATTCCCGGTTTACCAATTGTATGTATCAATTTGCACAGTATATACAAATTAAAAGCTGTCACTATTATATTAAAAAAATATATATTTAATACAACTTTAAAAAATACATTTTTACTTAAAATATACTTTGTATAATCATTGTTATTTTAATATTTAATTTAAATTTTATGACTAAGTTATTTGCAAAAAGTATTTTTGTGACATTAAAACCAAATGTTTAGTTTCAGATCTGAAGATAAAATTACACGTTACAACTTTTTAACACATTAGTACAACAAACAAACAAAGGTGCCATTTTAAAAGAAATACACAGTATCTCACTATATTTTTTCTGTGTGTTTTTTTATATAATGAGACGTTTAAAATATGAGTTGTTTCACGTGTATACTGTATACTTTATGTCGACGAACACAATGGGATCATTTATCTGACGGAAAAAGCTGCAAACCGTTAACCAGTTACAAAAGCGGAATTCTATCTCATAATAGCATCTCATTAAAAAAAGGGGAAGAAAATGGGGAAGAAAAAAAAAAAATAAACGCATTAAAAGTGAGAACGTTTAGAAGGGTATCTCGAGGCAGTATGTATCGGATGACCAAATAATGGCACAGTTGTGTGTCTGAGGAATGTCATAACTCTCTCTCGTCTTTGGATGTCTTTAATGGCACAACTCGAAGCTTTTTCGTGTTGTTTTGTGGGCATTAGAAACTGTTTTTACACCAACATAAATAACCCCCAAAGTAACATGACCATAACGAAAATACTTCTTTTTTTTTAGTCTTTAATGTGTGGACTAATAATATAAAAGAAACCATGTGTGTCAGGATTTTTGGGGGAATATATTGGAGGGGTAAAATGACAAAGATCTTTCGAAGAACAAGGTCTAAAAGAATGGAGAATGGACATTTGGATACAGTTTCAGTCATGTATAGTATTGTAGACCTATAAATTACAGGGACTCTTCGATGTATGCGAGTTTAATGATGCAGTTTTGCGATTATGCAATGTGAAATAACTTCCATAAGCTCGTTATATGCGAGAAAAATTTCGTTATTATGTAGTTTTTTTTTGCTGTTGTGCACAAGTACCTTTAACGCTTCAGTTTGGCACAATATAAATTTTCAACACAATTTTTCGATTAATGTTAGTTTCATTTACGTGATTTCGCTAAGATGCTCGTTATACGCAAAAGAGTTTCACATATTATGCGATTTTGTACGATGCTGCAGAAGTGACTTAACGGTGAAGGTTTCCACGTTATGGAAATTTTGATTAGTGTGAATTTTATATTTATACGAGTTGGTGTATACGCGAATTAGCTAATATTCGAAAAGAGAAATAGAGGTTTTCCCTCACTTACCCGGAATTCACTAGTCTAGCAACAGCTTCGAAACATGGAATCTACAGTGAAATTTACAGTGAATACTTGAGTTCATAATTTACAGTTTATTTTACCATTTTTTTCTAAACTTTACTGGTTCAGAAAATCAGCTAATCCGGCCACTGTTTGGTTCCAAGTTTTTCAGATTATTGAGGTTCAACCTGTATTTACAAATGCTCGCTATATGCGAGCCAACCTTCATTGTTATTATTATGCGATTTTTGTGTTTTGACGTACGATTGACTGAACTCTGAAGTTTTTTCATTTTATGAATAATTCATTATAAACAATTTTCAATTTATGCGAGATTCACGCAGAACGTAACCTTCGCATCTAGATTCCTGTACTGAACATCGTTTGTATGTATGTAACAATGTACGTTATACTCCTACGATATTAGGTTTCAAATATTTGGTGAAGAACAAAGTTTGTAGGGTCAAAAAATCAAAAGAAACTATGTATGTCTAATAATCTTTTAGTCTATAGTTCTTGGAGGTAATCCAAAAAAAATATATATATTTGGTAAAAAAAAATGTAACTGGTGGTTTCCATCTCTGGAGAGTGGAAGTGGTCACAGTGGCGCCAAAAGACACGGGTGGAGACGTGTAAAAGAAGGAAAAAACTAGACCGAAGTTAGCACTCATCATGTCTCGACAGACAAATTGTTGACAGTGACAGATGTTTGGCTTCTTGTCCAAGTTGGAAGGTTCCCACCATTGTGCTGGTCAATCAAGATGGCACGCGACCCGACCCTCAATCATAGAGGGCCACCGAAACTTGGCATGGGTCACTAATTTTCGCTTGTTCCATTTGCTCTGCCCCTTAACACGAGAGCTATAAAAGTGCATTTCTGTGTTTCCGAGCTTTCCAAATACCATGTCCTACATACGACATCATTTCTCAAACTTTTGACACCCACCGTCTTCAACGACGACCTTCAACGTATAGTGCTTGAAAATGACTTTTGTATCTAGTGATGATGACGCCATTCACACCACCTGCTTACACTTCCTTTAATTTAATAATAGATAATAAGTTTTCATAAAAAAATAAACTATGATATAATTTTATTCTATGAAGTTCAGTTTCATACGCTTCATATTAGCTTTACTTGTGCGTGACTTTGTGAGTGAGTGAGAGCTGGTAATTGAAAGTATACTGCCATCTACAGACGTTTTTGATAATGTACTGTGTAGTTCATGCATCAAAAATCGCATAAAGTGAGAACCGCATAAATCGAAAAAATAAATTGCAGAAATCTCAATGTTGTATTAGATACTTATAATGTAAAATTAACTGAACTATTTTAAAAGAATCTTAACTGACATAAATATTTGTACGCTATACGACATGTCATTTCATATTTCGTCAAAACAGGCAAGGTGTTTCATACGTCTGGTTTCTACATTTTCACGGTAGCATACTGTATACAAATACAGTATACAGAATACATTGAATTCATGTATTCAATGTACTGAATATCGATAATGACTGATGATAACACATAATACAATTGGTATCAGCTTATATAGGGAGAGTTATAATTCGTATATAATTCGTATCCATCATACAATAACTTCTTGAATCTCTATTACATTCAACACGTAACAAAAAACTTGAAAGTTACTTTATCGTTAAGAAAGTGGTGGGTAATGAAGGTTCGATCTGTGTAGTAATACATTTCATATTATATCGGTGAAAAAGTAGTTCCGTTGGTGTTTTATTTATTAGTGAATTGAAATGAATAGAAATGATTTTTATGACTTCTTATATTTGTATTCTTTTACAATATTTTTGTCAATGCTTTTTGTCAAAGCAGATTTTGTTTTTGTTGAAATAAATCTCAACGATAAGCTTTGGATCATTATGACTCAGCATATTCTTTTTTTTTTGGGGGGGGGGACTTTTTTTGGTATTTTCGATGATTTTTGTATTTATTTTTTTTTTAATGTTTTAGCGTCAAAATTTCATTGGTAGACAACAACAGTGGTCATTAGCGGTCGTTGAAAGGCATTTTGTCCCAGTTGTTAGCGATAGATTAGAAAAGAGACGCGCACAAGACAACAGGGAGTCCCTCAACAAGCCACGCGTTTTGTCGACCTAATCACCAAAGAACAAAGCGATTCATCAACATAGCAACCTTTGCCAGCTGTTATGGAGGGCTCATCACTCACAAATGAACAACCTTCTTACCCCCCTTAGTCTAGCTAGCCCCTCCTTGTCTTCCCCCTTTTCTTCTTGCCTCAAAATCTACTAGCAACAGGCGTCCATTAAAACAATTCGTTTCCCGCTTCCTCGTTTTCTTTTGTTTAGATTTCCATTCTTATTCTTCATCTCCAACACGTTCTTCATAAGGAAACTTGTACTTATTTTTAGGGACTGCTTAAAAATCAACTTTTGTTTTTTGGAGGATGTATCAGGTTGGTTCAATACAGGAAAACTTAATGCGAGTTTTGTGGATGTTGTTTTGCTAGATGCGACGAGATAAATCATTAATAAGTGAGAAACATTCACTATTGTGCGATTCTGTGCAGTAGTGCAAAAGTGACTAAATGCTTCTGCGACAACTTTCACGACGTGTACGCCAAGTGTGATGCAAAATTTGACTTTTCGCGTTAGATTTGTGTATTTTTTCATGAAATTAAAATAAATATAAAGTTTTCAATTTATGCGGAATGAGGAGTTGTATAAAGGAATTACAGCCTATAATAATTTATTTATTTATTTGACTGAGAGCATCCAGAAAGGATAAAAAACATCTACTTGTTATAAAGTGCAAAGATCCTTCTCCTCCTCCTCACCAGTTATGTTTTTATAGAAACAACCAAAACGAAATAAAAAATACTATAACTGTAACGAATATTGCGACAGCAATATGAGATATAACAGACAACATGAGCAATATGACAGCAATAAACAACTTTCCCGTCATTTTTGACGGGTTATTCACTAGTACAATACATAAAAAGTTAAAGGGTTAACTATACATTGCTAAAAAAACTGAGCCGTAAAACAAAATAAAAAGTGAATAATGCTATGTGGCATGATGATTTTTTACTAAACACTACTAAATAATCGATTTTTGTTGCTCCAATAAAAAGTCAGTAATAACAACAATCAATAATGAATAACAGTGGTATAACATAACAACTGGAATAACAGCGTAACTTCAAAACTGTAGTTTTGAGAAAAAGGGCAAAGCACCGTGAAATTTAAGATTAACATAAATTTCTGTCAACTGTATATTTATAGAAGAAAAATGAACAGGTTTTGCAAAAATACGTTAACTGTAGTTGATAGACCTTAAGTTGTGGTCTCCCTGAAAAAAAATGCAATTACGCAGTTATTCCAAATATCAGTATCTTTTCCATTGTTTTGGAAAAAAAAAACAATTGAAACAACCAGGAAATGAAGCGACAAAAATAAAGAAATGACAAAAAATTACAGTTTCACAATAGTCGCGTTCTATATGTTATGTGGATTTGGTGTATTGTTTAATTCACTATCAGGTTGATCACGTGTTGGATATATTTGAAGAGTTATTTTTTAATGAAGTTTTTCTTAACGTTTTTAACAATGGAGGAGGTTGGATGGCTGTATCGAAGTTACTGAAGGAATAATTTGTTTGTGGGAGTAATGCATGTCAAAGCAATCAATTGATGTCTGATATTATTATCACAAGTTTGTACAAGTTCCGTTATAAAGTTATTGTTACTGTTTGATTCAAACATCGTGTCAAACTTATTGATTACGTAAACGACCCAAACCTCTGGTGTCTACGAGGACAGAATAGACACAACACTATATTCCAAAAAGTTCAAAAGTACAAATTATACGCAACTTAAAGCATTTATGCTACAGATTGGTTTAAAACTATTAAATTTATGACGTAAGTGTTAATACGTTGTTTTTCCAGTATGCTTCTCAAATATATTTGTGTATGCAATTTTTGGTATATTCTTCCAACGATAATGATTATACTGTTAGAATTTGACAACATCTGAAATGACAATCACAGCGCACGCGTTTTATAACTAACTCAAACCTTGGAAATCTCTATTATAATATATTGTATGGTAGTTATTATTTATTTATGAAATTGGTAGAAGATTGAAAATTTTATTACTTGCACCATTTTATAAGACTTTAAATTTATTGTTTGTTTAGATAAGTGTATTTTTTTATGATACGGTGCAGGTGTACATTGAAAGCATGTTTATTCTGTTGAACCATTAATCTTTGTTAGACGATATTAAATCTGGTCTTTACTGTGATACCGGTGAGTAATTGCTACTCTTTATGGTACATATCGATTTTCGAAAGTGACATTTTCTTTGTGTATTACAAAATGTATGCTCAATTAGGCCAAAGTGGATTGTCAGTTTTTTTATTAGTTATATGTATCGTGTTGACATTCAGCGCTTATGTTTATGTGTAACTTCGGTTCACTTGATAAAATGCTTTCACATTTTTTGTATAAAAATGAAACGACTTAGAATAACTTTTTAAAGTATTTTATTTTGCTAGATTTATTTTGTTATATGTACTATATATAAAAAATATTAACGTATATTAGTTTAAAGTAATATGCGCAAATAATATTAATTTTGAAGTGTCTCACGGAATGACTTGTGTTATTGCTTTGAAATACATTGACATTTTATTTACTAATATATGTGGTTATACAATTAAAATTAAAAAAATTAAAATATACTGTATACGTTATAAGTGCCGTTCAAAATAATGACACTTTTGATCACCAAAAATAGTAATTAAATATTGTTAATAACTCGTTTTTCTAACAGCGCCATTATTAATGGAATATCACCAATAGGGGTTCACGATATTTAATCCTAATAAAAATCCTAAATTTTCAATAGTGCAAAACTCAATTGAGAATCAGATGTGTTGGTATAACAAATTTCAGATTAATTAAATGAAAAATGTATGAGTACATAGCGAACAAACAAACAAACAAACATATTAATTATTTAGATTGAACGAACAGAATTGAATTTTGTCGGTTAAAGTTACACACAATGACGAAAGTTTAAAGCGAAACGTTTCGCAATGGTTTTCAGTTACCACGGTTTTAAACATTAACAAAGCCGTAAAATTAAATTTATTAAACTAATTTATTCCGTTCATTTAAGAGTCTACTTGTTGCACCTTACAAAAATTCTTACATGATTAAAGTGAACAAATTCTTTACTTTCTTTGTAACAATATTTTTTGTTTGGCAAGTTGATATGCATATGGTATTTTCTGTATAAGGTTTTTTTTTTATATGTAGATCATTTTGATGAGTTTTCTTTTGTATATACAGTCAAAATAAGTGCAAAGTCAGTTTTCCCCTTCACTTTTATGGCTTCATCCGCTTCGACAAACTGTGTTTATGATGAAGCACTTTAATGGAAAATCCAGTAGAAGCGTCGCATCTGTCGACTAGCAAGTGTCATTAAAGAATAGGAAATGCAAATTGCCACTTTTCATAGCTGTTTTCGAAAACGTTGACAGTTTGCGCAAATAATACAAACGCGCAGTTGGCCAGAAACTTACTATTTTCCTAACTCCTTTTGCACCAAAATGGAGTTATTTCTAGTTGGTTTAATTTCGCACACACATACACGCAAAATGGAATGTTGTCACTCGTCTACTACAAACCTTTATAGCCCTAGTTTCGAGTGGGAAATTACATTTTCTCGTGTGCATGTCATACCAATGAGCAATTCCCTTTTAATGTCGTTGCTACTCAATGTATGCATTTTTTCCTTCGGCTAGTCTTAAAATTTACTTTTTTTTTATTATCATTATTTATATTAGAACTTGAAACCATCTTTGAGTATGATTCTTTTTTATTGCAGTTTTTTTTTCACCGTTTTCATCAATTTTTTTTTATATATAAAAAGAGTACATAATAGTGATTGTAACAGAAGGTGTTTATTGCTGTTCTTACGTTGAAGTTCCCACCATTCGTTTTGTTTAAAGTTTGCGCAGTTCATCAAAGAAACAAACTCGAAAAATATGAAAAACATGAAGAAAAAAATTGGGGGATTTAGTTTGTTTTGGTTAATATTGTTGCAGACTTTGTACGGTCATAAACTCTTTTTTTTTACTTTTTTTTAGAAAAATAAAGGATTTGAAAAATAAATCTCATGTCTAGACGTATACAGTAGATCAAGATTTAAACCACTAACCGGAAGTGACTTATTTTGTTTTCATTTTATATATTCAGTATATTTTGTGGAAATCTTTTTAGAATGATTTATTTTTTTTTCATATTAGTGACTGCAAAAAAATTCGCTTGCATTGCTTTAAAACAGGATTTGCCTTTAGCCTTTACCGATAAAACGTTTTTAAGGGTTTCTACTATTATAAACTCAGATGTTCACCATGGCAGAATGTTGCGATAAAATGTTGTTTTTAGTAAAAAAAAATATTCTATATCTTAAACATAAAAAATAATTTATTTCATACACTTCTAACTTTGTCAAAACTAAACCACAAAACATATAATAAACAAAACTGTATTTGTATATTTGTTGTCTATTACATTGTTAATTGAGAAAGGTAATTTGATTCAAAGCGGGGGAGGGGGTAGAAATCAGTAGCCATTTTGTGTCGTTGACAGTCACGACAAAACGTTTTGTTGCAATGTAGGGGTAGAGAAGGGGGAAAAATCGATGACATATTAATGTCATTTATGTCATGTGCAGTCAGTCACCCTGTAAATTTTGTTTGCGCAGAGGCCGATGAGATTCGTGCCTGTTGAAGGATGGGCAAAACTATTGGCCTTTTCAACAACAAAATTTTCTCCCTATTCCTACCCTATTTTTTTTCTCCTCGTTCACCCTGAACCATTATTGGGTTCGAAAGACCAATTAAACTGCACTAAATGGAAGGTTTAGTTGACAAGTTTCCCATTTGGTAGGTTTTGTTGTTGGGATTTGTTGAAGGAACTTAGCGCTGATTGATTACTTTATGCATTAAAACTTTTCAATTAATTTGTATGTTATTCGTATTTAATCTTATTTTTGCTTCACTTCATGATTAACATTTAATTGTGAGTTGTTGTATGTGTTACGGATAATGACTTTAAGATTTAAATCCACTACTGTATAATTTACTTTGTATAAACATACAAATGTATTACATTATACCGAATGTATAATGTAATACATACGGTATGCGTATGTGTATACATTACATACACTACTGTATGTATACACTATATGTGTGTATGTTACACTTTAAATCTACTGGTTCACCATAACAGCGTGATTGTGAACAGTAATATTTACAGGATATAATCCTAGCAATGATATGGAGTGATGAAATACTAGTTCACTATTGGTTCAAAAACTAGTACACAAGTTTTAAAATATGATTAAATCCAAGATTATGCTAGGTCGGTGTCATCGCTGTTTGGAGTTATAGACCCCTGGTTAAAAAAATCACAAATAACAATTGGGGAGTTGGGTGGAATTACGGTTTATAACTCAAAAAATGTGGTCTTGAGAAAAATGACATAAACTTCAGGCACTTCAAATTTAAGATTAAAAGAAAATTCCTGTCGAATGTATATTTTTAGAAAACAATTTAACAAATGCAAAAACATCTGTTAACTTTGGTTGTCAGCCCTCAAGTTACAGGCTATTTTAAAATGCAATTACGCCGTTATTCCAAAGATCAGTAGTTTTTCATTGTTTTGGAAGCGAAACAACCAGGAAGTGAAGTGGCAAAAAAAAAGAATCACAAAAAATTAATGATTTACAATAGTCGCGTTCTATATTCTTGCTTCAAAAAGTCCAAAAGTGCAAATTATAGGCAACCCAATGACTTTATGTTATAGATTGGTCTAAAACGATTCACTCTATGCATTAGTACGTACACGTAAGTGGATTTACGCCGTTTTTCCATCCAACTCCTAATTTAAAAACTGCAGTAAAGTATAGCTAAATGAAGCTAAAAATATGTAACTATGAACTATACTCTGTTTTCATGGTTTCACTTTCTGTATCTTTCTTCACCTTTGGCTTCAGTGCAATTCATTTAACTTTACTGCAGTACGTTTAGTTTCACTGCCGCACTACAGCTATAAGTGTCACTCGACTCTTCGATGATTAGGAGTGTGGAGTTGTAGATTACATAGTTTTTTACGATTTCTGATAATGTATTGACCATGCTTAATGCGGTACAAAAAAAGCTTTTCAAACTTTGCAAACAATGAATTAAGTCGCTGTTTTTTATGTTATAAGAGTGGGGGATCAGATTTTCTTAATCGGCTTTACAACAACCACTGGAGTGGAACACAAAAGAAATTTAAGACGCACTACTAAACTTTTTATCTTATTTTATTTTATTCATCCTTTTTTTATATGTCTATTTTATTTTTAAATCGCTGGTTTGTGTTTTTTTCTTTTCGAACAAAAAGTTCTCAATGCGATAATTCTCATCAACGATTAATGATGTGTCGAGATTTATTTTTTTCTTATTTTCGATTAAAGAAAAAAAACAAGGGTAATGAGAACAGAGAAAGAGTAGATTTTTTTTTCTTTATATATTTATTTATTTATATATATATACGTATATAAAAATTGTACCAATTGAAGAAAGGTTTTTGGATTACCGAACACCTCAGCGATAAGGTTGCATTTCCCTCGTCTTTACATTACTGAAATTACATTCTCGTTCGCTTTTCTTTGAGAACCCGAGAAGCCCGATTTAAGCCCATTACTGTGCTTAATTCCTCACCTCGCCTTAATTTTGCAAAGAGCGCACTTGGCCCCACAAAGATTCAACTTTCAACTTCCCCTTCTTTGTTTCCTCTTCATTCCTCGCACGTTGTTCAATTCCCCCTTTTTTTTATTTATTCTATTATTATTTTTATTTCCAAAAATTATTATATGCTGCACACAACTCCTCCCCCCTCAAGTTTTATGTTGACCACTATTTAATGGGAAAATCAATTTCGAGTGGTTTTTGGTCATAAGCAGATGTTTTGAAATGGAGATTCGCTTGTTGGGTTTGCTGTCGTCGACTATAAAAGGTTATTTTATGACCGTTTTACTCTTTTATGGAGATGAGAGACACGTGTGGTGAAAAGTGAAAACCGGAAGCTCACTAGCAAAGCCTGTCAATTTGTTCGTACGATAAGAAACCTTGTTGTTCGAGATACTTTGTGAAACCGTGTTGCATGGATGATGATGAAAGTCATTTTAATGGATTTGAAAAAGCACACCAAAAATAAGAAAAAGTAAGTCAATCCAATTTTGGTTTTGCTGACATAATATTTGAAAATACGTATATAAAGTGCTTTTAAGCCCATGTTCAGTACACAGTAAAAACCGTTAAAACATTTTTTTTTCAAGAGACCATAAATTAGCAACTACTTAACCGCAAAACGTTTTTTAATGCATTACACTTACCAGTCAGTAGTGTAATACGTTTATGAGAGAAAATATTATCCACGGAGAAAGTAACGCCATCTAGTGAATTTATTTATTTATTTAATGAGAAAACGTTCGAAATGAACAAGAGGGACAATACAGTTTACAGTAATACAGATAACATAAAAATTAAAAACACAATTTTAAAATTTCCAATATAAATTTTCAAATAAAAAGTTATCCTAGTAGACAATTAGAATTGTATCACAGTGAAATCCGGTTATTGTGATCACTTTGGAACCCATGCTTTTTGATAATAATAGCCGGCTGATCTCATTAAACAGTGTTTTGGGACCGACTGATAATGATAACAATAGTCGATTGATAACAATTATATTTATGATTATAATAACCGGATTCTTTTGTATTACTGTTATTTTCATTAAATACTTGTACATGTCTAAAAAATACCAAAATCAATACAAAATACTACAAATCGCACGTAAATCCAAGATGTATAAAATTAGCATTTGAATAGTTAACGATAGGCAAAAATTTTATTTTTGGTTTAAATTTATGTCTAAAATTAGACTATAATGTTTTTTAGAGAACATGTTGTAAACTAACCTTAACCAATTTAAACAGTTATATACATTATTTCATTTTTTGTCAAAAGAGGTTAGACAGTTTATAGCATGTCAGGATTCTATACATCGCCGGCAATGAATATACATACTGTATATACATACGTATACTGTATACAGTATACACACACGAATTACTATAGTAGTAGTAGTATAGTATAGTATAATAATTCTGATTTTCCGCGTTTCAATATTTAATTGTCGGGCATATTGCCATAGCCAATGGTTCATTTTGAACGCAACGTTTCTGCACAATTAAACATATTAGCATCAAATCTCTGTTACAGCGTCGAAGTGGATATCAGGCAGTCGCAATACGAGCTTCAAGTGCTGCATCATTTCAGTAAGCGCTGTACAAGAGTGTAAAAGCCGGAATGGTTATGTCAATAGGAAAAGCTATCGAATTGAATGTTTCGGTTCGAGTTTAACAAGTGGAGCTTATTAGTCGAATGGATTCAATTTCCGGTCGGTGGGATTTCGTTTCCATTCGAAATCCATTGGGTGAGGAGAAGCCACTAAGCTTGTCTATTGAACACCCCCCTCCTCTCTCCCATAGCTTTTACGCGGACCTGGTTAGTAGGAGTATAGCAACAGATTGATCGCTTCCCCAGATGACAAATGATGTGTCGAGCTCAACATGACACCTCTTGCTTTCACATTGTAAAAGAAAATTCAACTTTTCTCTCTGTACGTACCCCCAGATATGCTGGGGACTGGGCGCGTGACAAATTGAAAACGAGGCTTGGTTGTGTGTATGTGTGTTGGGACATAATGTAATTTCGTCTCGCTTTTCTTTTCTATATATACGTATATACACACACACAACAATTTTTTTTTGTAGATTAATGGGGTTGGAACTGCTTCTTTATTGACATCCGAATTAAATTTACATTGCGGGGTGTCTCTAAAGGGACTATGCAAAATTGCGTATTTCTAACGATATATCCACCTTTAGAATAAGGAGTTGAATGAGGGGTTGTCTCCAAATCCCATTCCGAGTTTCGAGTGCAAAATAGAATTTTTCTACTTCTTCTTCGTTGTTGTTATTTCTTTACGACTTCCATCTCTTTATTATCGTGTTTGCTTTTATTTTTTTGTCAAAAATTTTTTGTAGTCAATTTTCTCAGCGTGTGTTGATTCAATGCAATTTTCGATTTTTTTTTTTTATATATATTTTTATTTTGGTACTGAAAAGGTGACGAATTGACACTCCCGTTATCACATAATAGTGTATTTCTTTATTTTTTTTCCCTATTACTTTTTCTATCGGTTTTTTTTTTTCAGTCCTGTGATTTCTATGAATTTCCCGTTAAGATAGTTTCGTCCAATTGGTTCGTGACAATCGTATTGAGTAAAAGTTCTGCGGTTTGGTACAAAATTGTTTTAGACTTACGCGTCTAGCATTATTGATTGTTTTCCCATCAGTTGAAAAAAAAATGTGATTTTATTTGTTCAACCAAATTTTATTTTCTCTATATTTACTTGAAAAAGTAGATTTTTTTTTATAGCATGTCGTTCCGTGATTTGTTTTAGTAAATAATTTTGTTTCCATTATTAGATTCTGAACTCTCGCTAACCACTATTTTAAGGCCTTTCAATTGACGCAATTTTTGGTTTGGCAACTGGAACAATTTTATGGACAAATGTGACGTCAGCTTTTTGTCCAACCAATAAAAACTGGTTGTCAAGAAGTTATTCACAAATTGCTTCAATTACCACACCAAAACTTGCGTGGAGACCTTTAGGTTAATTGGATAGGATACAAATTATTTCGTTAAAAATTTGTTTAAACGAAAAATGTTTTCAATAAAAATTGTAGATAAACATCGAATACATAGTTTATGTTATATGAATTATTTTTCATAAAATTAACCATTTTTGAGAAAGTTGATTTTAAAATCAACCCCTGCCCATCAAAAAGTTATTTGAAAGTTGTTGATTGTTTCTCGAACTTATCTCGTAAAAAATTCATTAAAACGAAAATTATTTTTAATATAAATTATAAAGATGTATTTTTTACGTTTTTTAATTCCTATTAGTAATTTTCATAAAATGTTCCTTTTTTGAGAACATCTATGAGAAAGAATATGTTACCCCCTTCTTTGGATTTGCATGATGCATTGTTTTAACATGCAAAGTTTAAACCGTACCGTTTTATTAAATAGCAGTATTTATACAAATATAGCTTTAAATTTTAGTGAATCACGTGCAAACATCACTCGTTGTCCACCATGATGATGATGATGATGACCAAGCATTTATTTTATCAATTTCACCAAAATACAGTTACAAAAAAAACTGGAAGATTGAATTGTTATGACATTGAGTATATAGGGCACGTGAAAGTCATTTATTGATGACCATGAAGTAGATGATTTCGGTTGGTCGTTAGGTTGTTGGTAAAAAACACACACAGCAACATGTCGGAAATGTCCAAAGACTCTGCTACTGAAGGGAACAAAATCCATCCACTAAAGAGATGGTAAAAGAAGAGGGGACAATAAATCAAATAAATTCCGCTCTAAGAGAAAATAAGGAGGGGAAATCTCTCCAACGAAAACACAAGTTGCCACGTAATTGGATCCCCATTTGGACGAGAACTAAAGGCCCATTTTTTTTGTCTTGTTGTAGTCCCCTTTTCTTGTAATGGCCAAAGTGACATAAATTTTGTAGCCATTCCACGTTAGCAAAAGACAGAAGCACATCCACTCTATCTTTAGATTGTTTATATCACGTACGTATAATGAAGATATACTTAAACACGAAAAGAATACAGTATTAGTTACGTTACAGTACCGTTGAAGTGCGAAATCTTTTAATTAGTGAAATAACCAACTAAAAATGTATAAAAAATCTTTCAGCTAGGTTTTTTTGAAATAGACCTATATATAAATATGGTTAAGAAAATGTAATATGCGTGAGTCCGCTTATACAGTATTTATAGTATACTTACTTACATATAAGTAAATTTAGACTTTATAATTTTGTAGTATAAAATGTATTGTTTAAAAATTGTGCAGTCATATTGAAACTCCTAAACAGTGTAGGTCGATACCGGTATTTGTTATACACTATATTAGTACAGAAATGTAAGAAACATCTGAATTATGCGTTTCCAAAATATAAGATCGTACGTCGTACCGTTTTTATACTTTTTATATTACCTTTACTTGTGAGTTTGTTAGTTTGTGAGCGAGCTGGAAATTGAACGTACACAAGGGTTAATGAGAATATACTATAGATAGTCCACTGTGCACAAAAACGCATTAATCGAAAACTGCATAGTCCAATGTAAAAAACTTCGCATATAAAAATAAATAAATAAATTAATTAATAAATAAATAAATAACTCAAAAATGGAATTACTCAAAACCGGCAAAATATTGAATTGCTCAAAAATCGCATACATTTTAATTCGCGTAAATCAAAATTTGCATTAATCAAAATTTGCAGTAACAAAATTCAAGATAAAACTGTACTAGTAAAAAGTCGAATAAGACATACCAAATTGAAATATGGACTACTCTACATTAAGTTATACCTAATACCTTAATTTTACTATGATACCACATGATTTTTGTTTTGTTTCATTTTATATATGCCAATGTAATTTTAATGGAAATAAACAATTTGAAAATGAAAGGAAAATGAAAGTTATGGGTATGTACAGGAAATTTGTATATGACTGTATATAAAGAATATGTTTAAAAAGCATTACGCAAGTAGTACGGGTTCTTGAGACCAAATCGATTTTTTACCTAAAATATATATCTATATACACACTCACATTCAGTACAAATATAGTATACGCAAGCATAGATTGTTTGCAAATCTGGTTTAAAATTCTGTTGCACATTGTACATAAGCTACGACGACGTTTGCTTCACGTCCATGTTATCAACTATGCATGGCTACAAATCTAAAACACGATCGAAATGGACAAAACAGTATTAAAATTCAATTTTCATTTCTGCTAACTCCTAAAAATAAAATATAATAATATAAATATAAAATAACTATGGCGAAGTCAAATATTCAATTCACCGAATTACAGTGTTTCTCACTGGGAACACTGCAGTCGTTTTAGTCACTACTGTTATTATCATTCCAATCTCGTTTTTCCGGTTTTTTTTTCTATGATTCGTTTTTTGTTTTGTTTTTTTGTATCATCAAATTTTTTTAAGATGGTACTTTCTACTTCTTTTATTCGTATATATTTTATTTATATTTTTTGCTAACGTTTTTTCTTCCTCTTATGAAATGTCTCCATTTCATATTCCCCGCAGGGCTTTAATTTATTATAGACTTGTTTTTTTGTTTTATATTCTGGTTGGTATTTTTTTTATTCTGACTTAACGCAGAAAACTATGGAAGATTGGGGACTAATTTCACACTTCCTGCCCTTTTATTTACCACTGCATTACTCTTACCCTTTCTTGTTTTTTTCTTTTTTTCTCGTTTGTAAACCACTTTTAAAGCAGAAAGAAAAAGCGCTTACTTTAGCTTTGTTGTTGTTTATTTTATACCCACTGAGAACGTGAGATTTAAACACCGTGAGAGAGAAACAAATGAAATTTTGCAGACGTGGTTGTAATGCGTGGTTATAGATATACGAATATATATATAATTTTAATTAACGAGATAAATGAACAAGTTTAATACGTAATATTTAAAGTACAGGTACTGTATATGATAATTTTATTTTTAAATATTATTACATTTTTTTTTTGGTAACCAAATTTTCTTGTTTCAAAATTAACATCTAATTTAATGCTCATTCAGTGAAATTTAATATTTTGGTACTTATGAGTTAATTGCTTTTTCGCTCCTTTCTCATTGTTTTTAACTGAGCTAACTTGAAAATTATATACTTATGGTCTCTATTTTAGGTTAGTTAAAGATAATAAATGAAGCAATTAGCAACTTGTCAATTAATACAAATGGTCTTGATCAATAGCGTCTCAAACGAGAAGGGCAATCTCACCCTAAGTACCGTTATTTTTTTTATATAATGAGATACGTTTTTGTAAAATTATAAGCTCAAAATTTATAACAAAATATTTTTGTAAATTCATTATTTAAAAAAATAAATAAATTATGAAAAACTTGTTGAAGTCGACAGTAGATGGCATTGTAAAACAACCGTATGTAAGTTTCGATTTTGGTTCATTGTATATACGATTTCGAAACCTAGACTTATTTATTTTATTTTTGTTTTAATTTATTTTTCAATTAACAATCCTAAGGGATCGAACAGGGATACAGGAAAATTTTAAAAATTGCAAACAATGAAAAACTCAAAACAATTGAGTAAAGGTATAAATTGACGATTTATATATTAACGTTTTTTTAACATATTAACTGAGAAAACCCTTTGACAGTGATTGAGTTAGACATTCTTAGAATTTATTAAATTATATATGAAAAATGGTATGAAATTTAATATACAACAATGTCTGAAAAAATAGCTATGAAACGTTGACACCTGTGATTCATTATCATTTTTATTATACTCTAGCTTCATTTGTGAGTGAGTTGTGAGTTTGTGAGTGATTGAGCGAGCTGGAAATTGAACGCATACTGCTATTAGAGTCGTTTATGAAAATTTACTGTATAGTTCACTATACCATAAAACGCATAACGCGAGAACCGCATAAATCAAAAACTGCACAAGTCCAATGTAAAAAAGGC